>JAVQJZ010198708.1:0-10168 GCA_036025355.1 Leiopotherapon unicolor | reverse complement strand
AGATACTGCATGTGATAAAATCTCCAGAAATAACAACAGGTAGAGTTCATAAGAAGAAATATGCAAATAATGCAATAAAGGATCTTTTTTATCTGAGCTATACAAAATGAAAACAACATTAAGGGTCCATTTGTACATTCAAGCATCAGAAAATACAAATATATCTAATGTACATTTATACAGGTACACAGTTGTTCAGTTACACTGTTACGTATTCCTTAAAGGTGACTGTGAGGCAGTTTGTAGTAATGTCTGTGATCACTATATTCCCAAGGAAAGGCTGGAAAGAGGGAAACGTCTCCTCTTTTCTCCTGTCATGGTTAGAAACAGACAAAGAATCGACTTTCTCCTCCTCTGTGGTCTTTTGTGTTTCAGTGGCGGGATGACTTTCTGTCTGTGTGTCCGTTTGCGTTTCAGCTTGTGTTACAATCTCTGCCCGTTTGTGTGTTTCGGCCTCGGTAACTTTAGGCCTGGACTTGACAATGCTCAAGTCGATCGGTTCCTCTTGGTCTGCATATCCACAGTCCTGCAGTCTAGTGTGATCAAGGTCTCCGTTTTGGTTGATGCTGACGCTTTGGGTGGGTGAAGATACCGTGTTGGGAGCGCTGATACTCCTGGAGCTCAAAAACCTCTTACTACTCCCATGATCCTCGCTGTCTGTGTCAGAGAGGTGTCGCTTTAGTGCTTGAAATCCACCTTGGGTTCCTCTTTTGTCTAGTGGGGCGGGAACTCCGCTATCCAAAGGCGGGGAGAGCAGATTAGGTTTGGTTGTCAATTGTAAAGGCTGATCCGCTGGAAGTTGCACCTGACCTCTGACCTCAACGTGTTTATCCTGATCCATCACAGTTGGCTCCATTTTAGGAGACTGTTCCTTTTCTTTGGGGCAATCTCTGCTAATTCCAGAACTGGGAATAGTTGGTTTGTCTTTGGGACTTTTTGCAAATCCATTCATGAGGCCCAGCTTCTTGACGAGCTTCATCTTCTCGATGTGGTTCTCCACGCTGCTGTCCGTTCCCTGCGGCGGCTTTTCGGCAGATTCAGAATCACCATTTTTAATCTTGGCCGCTTGCATTCCATTCTCCATGTACTTGCTCATGACAATAACGATCCGCCCGTTCTTGTTTTTGTTCTTCACGATCTTAAGCTTGCCGTTGCTGACACCGTTAGACTGCGGTAAAGCATCCTCTTTAGGTTTAACCCTCTCAGGCTCTTTGTGGCCATTGAGATCTGCTGGAAGCTTCTTAAGCTCCATTGTAATATCCTTAACTTTGGTCAGGCAGCCAGAGTCCTTGTCCCGGACCCACTTTTGCTGCAGCACTGGGGGAAGGTTGTACCCTTTGTTAGCCAGTTCCGGAGCTTTCACCTCTCGGGGTTTAGCAAATATGGGCTCGTGCACCTTGAGGTCCGGCTGGTAGTGGTGGTGCTTCTTGCTGTTGAGCTGATAGTAGAACTTCTTGCCGTTGGCCCCTTGCTCGGCCTCGCGCTCCCTGCACAGCGGCTGGTACTGGTGGTGTTTCTTGCTGTTGAGCTGGTACTGCTGACTCTGGGGACGGAGCATCTGTATGGGGCCGCTCTTCTGACAGCTGTCCTCATTGGACTCCTCATGGAGGTCAGCCAGAATACTGGATCTCCGGGCGAAAGAAGGAACCTGTGAGAGCAGACGGTTATTAGCACTACTGAAAAAGCACAATAACAAAACTCCATCAAAATTACATGAAGAACAGGGGAATTTCTGGTGTTTTCCAAATAAAGAGCAACCCTCTCTGTGGGGCATTTGATTAATAGTGAAACTGTCTACAGTATCTATACATGTGTCTGTGTCAGGCTACAACAAAAGTCCATGGTGAGCTGGGGCCCTCAAGTGTCGCTGAAGAAACTGTGCTTGGAATGTGTGAGGGGGCTCGCCTGAGGCCCCAACGAGCACACAGGTTATTTCAGGGGCCTTCATCCATGTTCTCACAGCCCTCCTACAGTTCCTGCGCAGCTCTTTCAGCTACCGGCTGGACCATCAGAGTGACATTTCAAAGTGTCTCCTGTGGCTGTGACCTCAACTCAGAGGAATGTCACTGGCTGCTTTGTGTCCCGTCATTGACTTTATCCCATGTGTTACCACCAACACCCTCCTGAGAGGAACAAAAATGCTCCTCTGAGGGGTTCCTCTGGCCTTTTAGACTGGTGATTAATGCGCTAAATGTACAATTCACAGTCATTTAGTCATTTAATTGTTAGATGAGAGAACTGGTGCTAATAAAATTGAATGGAGATAATATCTACTTAAACATTTATTGTTTTGGAATAAATATTCCGATTTTCAACAAACAAATGCCCTGAGAACACGAGTTAAAGGGAAACCACGAGTTCCCACACGAACGTGTGGTTTCCCTCATGGGTTGGTACTACTCAGAATTTGAAAACAGTTGTTTAAAAACTTCTGTGGATCTGTAGGAGTTTTTTAAACTAACCCTGATGATGTCATCAGGATTAGTTATTTCAGCTCTGTCAGCTCTAGACTGGATTTTTTCTGATCGGCATGGGCATTTACCAGGCAGAGGAGTCTAATAAATAACACATTTTGAGTCTTGTTACTGAAAATGTAGGATCCAGCATTTCCAGAGCTTGAGATGGTCTAGTATTCCATAACAGCCAGGATAAATCAGCCTTTTGCAGTTTCAGTTTTGACCATCATTTTTTAAGCCTGACCTTTTGAAATGGTTCTTCCTGGGATTTGAAGAAATTATGGGTGAAAATGACTCTGTAAGGGTTCCAATTCACTATTTAAATTATTGATAACTCACGCACATTTTTGGCAAATATTTTGCACAATCCTACATAAACGTCATTTACTAAGAGTCATATTGTACATCTAATCTACAATTTAAAAAAATATATCTATATATTTCAGATTTATTTCTGTTTTGCAGAAATAAATCTTCACCTGACTTATATTACTTGCACCAACATACCAAGTCAAATTCTTTGTATGTTCAAACCTACTTGGCGGTAAATTTGATTCTGGATGTTATCAAGTATCATTATTTTCTCACCTGAACCAGAAGGTGCTTGGGCTTGGGTCCTCTCTTGCGATATCCCATCAGCTGCTCTTGACGTTCCCTGTGGGAGAGGAAAACAGAAGCCAATCAGTGAAACCACCTCAGAGACACGAGTCGCCGTTGCATGGCAACACAACGTCACTTGTGTCCTCCTCAGGCTCAATTAGACAACACTGAGCCCACATTACAGGTTGAAGTTAACACTTCCTCATGCAAACCATTACATGCAGATTTAAGCAGCACACAATGTTTTCTTGTAGTTGTGTGTTTACGTTTTCATAGTATCTTAGATTTCCTTTGTATTAATATCTCATTGCTCCCTTAACTTTAACTGATACATACAACCAAACAGTGGCTTCTTCCTTCTTGTAACACTCAACGCATCATGTAATGTCTGTAAGGCCGGCCCCTAACTGACTTTCCTTCGCTTTCCTCTGTCTTTATGCAAGTCTCACCGAGGCAGTAACTCAATACCGCAGACAGGAGTGATGTCAGTCCCCTCCCCCACCCTCCTCCCTCACATCTAATTACAATGACGACTCAGTGTATTTTCATAGCCTGGCATTCAGACGATTTGGCTCCCTGGAGAGACACGCAATTAGTTTCAATAAAATCTCTCCTCTTTAGAGAGAGAGAGGTAATTGCAGAAACAGACACAGGCTGATGTCGATGTTGTGCTTTAACGTGTGACCGCCGCCTGAAAGGTTACTGTAAGCAAAACCTGAGGGAGGCTCGGAGAAAAGCCAGTGGCAGTTTAACATGCCATGCATTTAAGCAATTAATTTATAATGTCCTTCAATTATAATTGTCCGGCCAGTTACTCAACAGACTATTTAGTAAGTAGCCAAGCAGCTAATTTCACTTTGAAAACCATCAACACAGAGTCCTTTATTAACAGAGAGCATGCACCTCTGATTTATAACAATTACCAATCTACATTTTCCATTACATCATGACTAAATTTAGAAAAGATGTGCAACGCTGGGCCTGCTCTAGCCAAAACTGTGTTTTTTGTTGCTTCACTTGGATTTTGAGCTCCATTGTGCAGTTTGACATTTAAAGGATGTTTTTCCACATTCACCTGCTAAGGAGGGAAAGTGTCTCTGTGTTCACATCAAATCTGAGTTTAAGACAGGGATGTGCAAGCATGTACTAGTGACATCACAACTGTTTCAGAGGCCACTCGTGGTCCAGTGTGCAACATACACCAGTGTGATGTGGAAACTTGAAACGTCCAGCACATGTACACTGAGAAGGAACTTTTCAGTGAAGGAGGAGCCGTTGTGTAGTTCAGCTTTTGAAATAAAAAATATTTTCAGTTCAGTTGTATTTTTCAATCATTTTTAACATGTCAATGAACTTTTATGTGAAAATAACACACTAGTCACAATTTGTTATTAAAAACAGTATGTTTTGCGTGTTTAAACATTTATGGTGAGGGACTGAAGTTTCTATATACTGAATAACAAATAACACAAATAATGTTCTGTGAGTGAAGTCTATAATAACAATTTAAATATAGCATATAAGAATAAATAATAATAATGAACAATAATATCCAATTTGCCAAATTAGCAATTAGCTAAACAGAACTTTTGTTTTGGTACTTTCTTAATTTTGGATACTCAATGCTAATTGGTTGCTAACATGGCCTGTTGAAGATGACAGGGTTACATCTGGTGACTGAGTGATGGGACAGCAGGTAGCACTTTAGCACGATAACCTGATGCTCACTCTCAAATAACTATCAGGTGACAAAAAAAAGTAGGCGCAACAGAGTATCACAGTTTTCTCTGGTGACCCTGACCTGAGTTTAACCCTAACTTGACCCTGTGATGACAGCAAGGCTAATCCTAATCCAAACCTGCAGGCCCTGAATTTCTGCACCTCTCATTAACACAGTTTGCAGATAGTTTATTATCAGCACCAAGTAGCCTCATTCCTAACTACAAACATACTGAGACTTCCCTCTTTAAAGATGAGTGGCAGACAAACATGCATTGTGTGAAGAACTGGAAATGTTGGTGTCTGTTTGTGTCATTGTGGACGTCACCACTTGTGAGGCAAGTTTATCCGAGTCTAAACTCACCTGTCTTGGAAAGCATCGAGCAGTCTGGGGTCCAGGATGTTTTCCTCTGGTTCCCACGTGTTGTATCTATTGAGAGAGGAGACAGTGAGCGGTGAGGACACACCGGCCTTTCAGACAGCAGCACACACTGACACTGATTTCTGCACCCGAACAACCCTGAACTGGGCCTAAGACAAGCCTTAACTAATAAATCTACCCACAGCTCATATTTGTAGACATGTACATGTGTAAACAACACGCTGAGACACTTGCACTCCCTGTGGATGCGCGTGTAATAAATCATGAGTAACTTTTACGCACGGCTGTGAGGAGGGGGTGGGTGCTCACAATGGCCCAGCCTCCGCTCAACTGTAGCTCTATGGGCATTTCTTAAACACGGGCTTCAATTATAGACACGTCTCCGTTTAATTGGCACACTGGGGATTGCATACATTGTAAAACAACATCCATCATCGGGGCCGGCGCGTCGAGCGCCCAAAGCAGGAGCGCGCAAACCGCCCATTTGCGCGCACACGCTCGCACGATGCACACATTCACACACATTTCTTTTATTTAGTGAACGCTGCGCTGTATATGTGTTATTCTAAAACAAACAAACAAACAAACAGGGGGACTTACTTTGGAGACCATCCTCGCCACTTGACCAGATACTCG
Organism: Leiopotherapon unicolor; assembly: GCA_036025355.1. NCBI lineage: Eukaryota > Metazoa > Chordata > Actinopteri > Centrarchiformes > Terapontidae > Leiopotherapon > Leiopotherapon unicolor. The sequence goes on along the minus strand of JAVQJZ010198708.1, from coordinate 4,375 downwards.
ACCCTCCCCTGTGAACGGAGAGAAACGGGATAATGAGCGTAACGTTACTTTACGCAGAGAAATGCACTTTGCATCGCAGCGTCACCTTACAAATTTTTTAATGGGGGAATGAAATAATAAAACGCGTAGTCCGTGAGGAGGTGAAGGGAAAGGAAAGAGTCCTCCTCTCCATGTGCATGAGTGTGAAAATGTCCTTCAGCGCTCTTGTGACAAACCTTTCTGCTGCGCTTCTTCTCGATGCTCTCCACCGCAAAGACGTGCTCTCCCGCGGAGGGCAGCTCCATTTTCCGATCCGCTCTTCTGTCCCTCTGATTTCACTATCCGACACCTTATCCTCGCTTTCGCTCCGTGTGTTTTTTCCTCTCCTGATGTGAAGCACAGGAGCCCCCTCCTCTTCGTATGCTCGCTGCGTCTCTTCCCTCGCTCTCCCCCCTCGAAGACTCGCTCTGCAGCCGCGCCGGAGCTGCAGCCAGAAAACACTTCATGCAAATAGCCGTTGGCGTGACGTCAGAGGAGGAGGAGGCGATAGGGGCGGGGGGTTGTTCCCGTGATGCTTTCGAGTGACGTCGGGAATTGGACGAATCACGACTTCGGTGGTGTATGAACGAAATGTGACAGGGGTGGAAGTAGATGGAAGTCCGATTTCCTGAGAAGACTAGTTTGATAAAGTGCGACACTCAGTGTCAGTGAGTCATTTTATTATCTTTGTTGACTTCAGCTGTTGTTTTTTTCAGCATCTGCATAACTAAGACTTTTTGTGGACACTCTACATATCAACTAACACACTATGCACACTTCTTATTTGCTGCTCTGTTGTAGCACATAACCAGACAGTATTTCTGCAGGTGCTCCAATTACAGACAGAAAACAATCACACACAACACCCTCTCTAATGTTCAACCAAAAAAGCGAGTCCATTTTTGACAACTGTCCGCGAAGCTCCACATTACGAGCTGGGATGGGGCTGTGAACGCAGCACGCCTCCCTCTCTGTGCCGCTGCATGCGAGGCGAGATGTAACTGCAAGAGGGTGCTGTGAAAGAGGAGAGAGCCTCATCCCGGAGCGTGACGGCCCGGGGGGGGGGGGGCTGCACACACACTCTGCTGGCCTGACGAGGCCTCCTGTGTCATTCAGTCATTCCCACATTTCAACACACACCAGTTTGTTTGCGTCCCTCAGTGTGTCACCCACAGAGCCGCCCAGTGTCTCTCTGCAGGGACACATCATGTTGGGTGAAATAAAAAAAAACATCACGACATGAATTCCTCCACCTGAACACTCGGGATCGGCCCAGTCAGCGTGAAGGCCGGAGCCTGCTGGACCCCGGGGCCGTTTCTCAGCAGCGCCCTGCATGAAGCGCCGTGAATCACCGCCAGTGGAAAGTTAAGTTATTATGCGCATCATAATGAACAGATTTCCACATCCTGCCCGAGTCAAGGTCACACAAAGAGATGACACCTCAGGTCGTTTTCTGGCGCATTTTCGTTCAAAGGCAGCTGAGTGTGAGGCAGCCCGCGTAGATCCGCATCCTCCAAACCCGCAGAGCACCTCTCCTCCTCAGCCTGTCAGACTGTCACGGTGTGAAGCAGCTGAGGCCTGAGAGAGCACACACACCTCCACAGTCCACAGCAAACCCCAACATCACCCGAAAACGACAGCGGCCAAGGCGAGGCCAGAGAGGAGATTAAAATATGCAAATATAGGAGGACAAAGAAAAGCTTAGAAATCAGACATGTGCATGTTCACTTCACTGGCTCGTATTTCCTGCTGTTTTTTTGTGATTGACGCTTACACACGCAGCGCAGAGATAATTTCGATGTGCTGCTCTGAAAATCAGAGCCTTACTTTGTGTGTGAAGCCGCGGTTGCATTGTTTCGTGGGGTTGGAGCTAATAAAATTCAGCAGTGAAGGGGTTAAAGTGCAGGTTCCCGCAGGCTGCAGCTCGGCCTATTGCAGAAAGGCACGAGCGTCTTTCCTTATAAGGCAATGAGCGCAAACGGGCGCTGAAACGAGCGGACCCCCGCTGTCACCTCCCCCCCCGCCCCCCCCAGCACCCTACCATCTTTCCTCTTCTTCTTTTTCTTCTTCATCTTCTCCTTCTTCACAGCTCGGTCTCGCGCGGCTCTGATGTGCGCGCGCGGGGCTGAGCTCACGCGCGCGGTGTGTTCGGCTGCGTCACCCGTCAGTGAGCGGAGGACACTGGGTGCCCACCCACCGGCCGGGGGGTCAGGGGAAGGTGTGAGTGAAGGAATAATGACGGCAGGCTGTTAACGTGCGGCCACGAGACCGTCTGAACGTCACCTGTCCTCCACACACACACACACACACACACACACACACACACACACAGATAACAGTATTGAGATGACATTTAGGCTGGTCAGACGTTACATCGATGCCCACTGATGCCAAAGGTTGATTTCCTCAGCGCTCACGCGACACTTTCGTCTAAGTGTAAGTGCTGTGCAGCGTGGCACGTGCTCCGGAATGTGACGCAGCACGTGCGCGTTAATAACTGCACCGAAACTTCACCTGAGCGGCTCTGAGTCCCGCAGACCAGAGCGTGAGACCAGACGAGCCAGCTTCATCTGAAAACAAGGCGTTTTTCATATTTACTGAAACGAACAAACAGGTGTGACGGCAGTGCACGCGCACCTTATCTGCGTCTGATCGGCTCTCAGTCATATCACGAGCTCACGTGCTGCGAGCCGATGTAAAATAGCCTAAATATAACCATCTCCCTTCAGTTTTTTCATTTATGGACATGAAATTGTGTTTCCCGTGCAGGTGCTGCGACTGACTGCATGTGAGAGGACTCTGAGGATGATCACTCTCACCCAGTTAAAGCAGCACATGTGACAGGAAAGATCCGCAGGAAATTACAGAGAGACGAGCTCATTTTAAACATGATCTGAATGGAGGAAGTTTAACCGTGAGCCCTCTTAAAGTTACTGACATTAACTGTCTAAGTTAGGATGGTGAGGAAGTTCTGACTTTAGATAAATCATTGTGTTATTCAGCTTTTTCTCCTGCAGCTTTAATCACAGTACCTCATTTGTTCAGTGGTAAATATCTGAACTTTACTCTGCACCTGCATCTCCTAGATAAGTACAGAAAGTCACCTCTTCTAACCAATCAAAAGCACATGATTGCTCTGTCTCATTGTCAGGAGCGGATGAAATGGAAAAAGTGATTATTCTGAGCATTATTGAGGGAGGAGAGAAGCTTTTGATGAAGGGGACACAGCAGCAGGTGGACGTGAGAGCTGGTGTTTATGGGCAGAAATGCCCCGGCCTTTGGATCCGGTGACGCCACTGCTCTCCCTGTGAGCGAGCATGTCTGATTAAGATGACATTTCCACGTAGGAAGAAGTGACACTCTGTCTGCGTCACAGCGCCCAGCTGCATATCAGATGACAAACGCAGGGAAAAGAGAGGAGGATGGAGCGGGGATGAGGAGTCACCAAACAAAGTCCAGTGGAGGGGTATTGATCAAACAAGAGCATGTATTTGCTCATAAGAAAAACAGGAATAGAGATGACTATTTGACCTCAGAGGGAAGAAGTGGAGAACTGGAGGCACATTTTAACTAAAGCACAAAGACTGTCAGCATTCATTGAGAACTGAATAATATTTAATAATTTAATAATCTAAACATTAATTATAACAGCACAATTTTCCCCTTCAAACCAAAACAGCAGAGAGCCCTGCTGACATCCTTTACATACATTAAATCTTCCCGGGATTTTTTTAACAGATCCACATGGACACGCTGACACATGGATAACAGACAACCTGGCTGGCCCCCTGCTGTAAGAGACAGAATCAAGGATGTTAAGGATATATGGTCCAAATCATTCCAGACAGATATTTCAAGTATTTCAATTTCTCCTCTTTAAATATCAGGTGAAAGATTTCACTGCTTTGAAAAATTTCAGCACCTGTGAAGATCAGGTCTTGATGTTGCACATTTGAGTGACACCTGAAACGCGCCGTGTTAAATGTGAAATGTTGAAGTCGATGTTACACTGAGTGGAGCGGGGTTCATGTTAAGTATCAGAGTGGTACAAAGGTTACGCTTGTGGTTAGTTGGTGGTCACAGCTGAGCAGCCCAAACTGGCTTTATTCCATTTGACTGTTCATTTTATTGTCAGCTGGGACTCAAAGCAACTCTTTCAGCCTTTCTTTTTTTCCCCTTTTTCTGACGACGATCAAATGAGTGAGTCACCACTGCACTGCAGGCTGGTTTGAAAGCACCTTCAACAAAAGCTCAGCCTGCATTCATGACGGACTTTATTGGTTTTGGTAGCATTAACAGATAGAGAGAGAGAGAGAAAAGGTCAACCGGATTAATAATGTTGTAAACCAATGATATA
>JAVQJZ010198637.1:0-16840 GCA_036025355.1 Leiopotherapon unicolor | reverse complement strand
TCCTGACATTTCATAATTAGCACAACCCGCAGAGTACAGCTAAGGCTGATGGGAAATTGGAAGTACAATACTAAGATACTGAACCAGATTATTGGACGAATTGAGGTTCACTCAGTGTTTTACAGTGTTTTGGCATCTTTTGCACATAAATACTGATGAATCTAGTGGTCAAACTGGCCTTCCTGAATGATATTTCATAGTTAGCAACACAAAAATATGAACACAGGCAAACTGCAAAGAAAAAGAAATCAAATTCTTCTTCAGCGTGGACGCCACCTCTCTTTCTTTTCACTTATCTGTCTCATCCCAGCCTCTCTTTGTCAAAGCCAGTATGTTTTGCATTTGAATCACACTGTTATTTAACATAAATCGAAGCAACTTTAATCAACAGCGAAATAAATGCATGATGCCGCTCCGTATGTAATTAGTTGGAGGTCTTTAGCTTATCTGTTTTTATAAGACCTCCAGGCTCAGTAATGGGATAATTAAAATCAATACGCTGGCATCATTGCATGTGACTTCCTCCGAGATCTGATTTTGTGGGGTCTGATGGAAACACGCGACACAACACAGAGGCGAACACAGGAGGGGGATTCTCGTCTTTTTTCTTACATTTCACAACAGTGATGTTTTTTGTCAGTCGCTATAATTGAAAATGACGAAATATATAATTTGGATCAAATTTGATACCAGAGGAGACAACAGCTAGTCTGAAGTTCAATATGTGTTTGCTCACACAGCAACTATGCACTTAAAAAGCACCTGACTATCTTGACAATCGCGCATTTCTGAGTTCATCAAATGGATTTTCAATGGGTGTCTGGCGCAGAAAGCGACACTTTTTTATCTCGATCCCCAGAGAAGCGTGACATTTTCTGGAATTTGAATATAAAACTGTGCGGGGGTTTTACAAGGCGGACAGCGGAGTTTTTCAGCCAGTACAACTCGCACGGTAATGGGCGTATCTGGCAGTGTTACGACTTCATTTCCTCCACCTGTGATCCATGACAACGACGTTTTCTTTCTGTCCCATTTTATGCTCAGCCCATCACGCGTTTTTACACCATCAATTACACCCCACCTCTCTTTTCTCCTCTCCTCCCCTCCCTCCATCACCACCACTTTGTCTGATTCATGGAGCAGGTTGGTATTCTGACAGACCGACCCCGCGATACGCTCTGCACCATCTCCTTCCCCATTTTCACGAGCCAAACCCACCAGAAGGGCTGCGGGATTCATCGCTTTTATAACTCACACGTTACGTGTTCGGGTGATGGAGGTTGTTCCGGGGTGAGAGCTCAAGGTTGCAGCACTGTACATCTGCCTCCCTTTTTTCTTTTTTTTTTAAGATTACATTATGAAAGAGTGAGAATAACAGAAACATGGAGAAAGGTTGGTTCATTTTCTTTCTGTGCCTTTCAGATGATGCTGTCTCATTAACTCAGGAGTTCCCGGATGAAGGCTTTTCTGATAATGATTAACCATTGTGATTTTTTTTTCCACTACCAAAGAGCATAAGCCTTCAATGATCATTTATCATTTTGGTATCAATCAGGTCTGCATTATGCAGCTTCTTCTTTCTTTTTCCTGCTTTTCAATTTGAAATACAGCATCCCTTTTAAGCAGAATGAGAGCACAAATTATAATGTGATATGAAATGAGAGTTCAGCTTTGGGCCTGCGAAGAAGAAACCTCCCACAGATCTAAAAGACATTTACCTCCGAAACTGAAACTAAAACTAAAACAGTGAGTCTGCTCGTGTTTGTTTATGGGTTTATTCTCAGTGTTTTGAAATGAGCCATCACCAGCACATCTCGCACGGCTTCCTCTCACCTGCTCTAATTATTAACCGCCTAATTGCTTTCTTTTTTCTATTTTGACTGTTTGTCAGCGCCGCTTTTATCTTCTTAAATTCTTCAGCCAAAATTTAACCACAGAAATGGTTTAACAAGAGGAAAGGAAGGTTTAAAGGTCCGTTTTAACTAAATTGTAGATACAGAGAACAAATTAATGACTCTTTGGGATGTACCACCGATTTCACTGAGAATCAACTTTATCATTTTCTGCTGTCTGTGTCTGTTTTCCACTTTGAGTTAAAGTCTTTTAAAACTGCATCATTTTCTGACTTGTGTTTCTTGTTGTAGTTCATAGGTGTATAAAAATAACACAAAGTAATTAACTTTATGATGCATTGTTGGTTATTAAAGCACACAACTGTGAATAAAACTGCTATTAAAAGAAACAACATCTGAAACAAGGACTATAAGTCAGGTTTGCTTTGCTTTTACCATTTTAGGATGACATATATATCAACATAGATCAATATCAAGACACATCAAACTCAGTGGTAGCCTTTGTTTGTTTCTCCATGATGATGATATATATATATATATATAAAAGGTTCATTTTCATTTGCTCCTGTCCTTTTCCATCCTTTATGTCATAATAACGGTGAATAAACTGATCCCTGTCGATGGATGTTACGGCAGATTTTTGCCATCTAAACTGAAACTGTTCATTTTGAAATTATAAAGTAAAACTATCACCAAGTCATCGTTGCTATTACTCTGTCATATAACTGTGCCATTAGGCATGCATAGATAGATGTAATTATACACTGAAGATACAGATATACACTTTTACCGTGGTGTTATCAACCACTCTGCAGAACAGATACTTTTAATTGCACATTATTACTGAAACAGACGATCAGCAGAAGGCAAAGTGGTCTGTTACATACAGAAACTTTACAAATCAATAATTCTTTCATCATAACAATGGGTGTCTGTTATAATCACAGTATGGGCGAAACAGAAATGAACAAACGGACACTGAACAAATGGAGAAATCAAAGGGCACGGTGGCATTTTTGGCAGTGACTTAATCCAACGTGACAGCTGAACAAAGCCCTGAAGAATTACTGTATATGACGGGAACAACACATCGGGGAATCTGAAGACAAACACTCTTGTTGCAACCCGCAAAGAAAACAATGCGCCAGGCGCCGCGCCAGGCTCTCAGCTGACGACTTCCATTTGGTATTAATGTCCGACTGAAAAGCCAAATGAAATTGGAAGCAAGAACAAGATGACATCACTGACATAACAAGGTTTTTTTTGGATAAAACTGGTCCAGCCACACTGACGCTCGGCTCCAGTATGTGCTAAACATGTTTGGCCAGGCCTCAAAAACAGAGGCAGGCAGATTCAAGATTTTCAAATTAAGATGTGCACAACAATTACATGGAGGACTTAAATCTTGAGGCTCCTTAAAACAGTGCTAAAAAATATTTAGAAAGAAAAAAACACAAACAGAAATAGAAATGAAACTTAAAATAATTAAATAAACCATAAATCATATAACTAAAAAAAAAAAATAAATAAAAAAAAAATATATAAGATAGTAAAAAGAAAGATAATATACAATAGAATACATACGAAACTGTGCAGTATGTGTGCAAAATTTAACAAGGTGTAAATTTAACAAGGTGTAAAATTTAACAAGGTGTAAAATAGTTTTATTCTCTGAGAGGGACAAAAAGGCAAAATCTATCCACAAAAGATGAATTCACCAAAGCAACCTTAATGTTGGCGTCGCTAAAGAGGGCGGGGCAGCTCATCTTCAATCGTGCACGTGTAGCTGAACCTGCACGACTCCCACAGCAGACTCACACGATAAAATTAGACCGTTTCCCACAAGTGCCAGGTAACCCTTGACCCTTTGAGGCAGAAACCCCATACATAGATTATCTTTTATCTGAATGTGTGTGTGTGTGTGAGTGTTTCTGTGTTCATGTTTTTTGTATCAGTCCGCGGGTGTGTGGAGATGTGCGAGGAATTGATCTTGAATGCATCTGCCACTGCGAGCCTCTGAGGGAAAGTACCGATTAAAACGTGACAGGGAGATTTTCATTTTTATTTCAATACCATTGACTCTAAAGTGACTTTAAAGTGTTGTTTTTTTTAAGTAAAGTTGTCATTACCAAGATTTTAGGCACTATATTTAATAGAATATCGCAAACTGAGTCAGTTCACTCAATAAACACTGAACACTCTCGGGCGTCGATCCCTTATGTCACTGTGGTGTGTGACGCCCCTCGGGAAAAGACAAAATGCTTTGTTATAGTAACGGATGTGGGCCAATGGAGGCAAAAACCCATTTAGTTCCTGCTAACAGACGCACACATACACTTATTCCCCCACACAGGGACGCTGTACAGTATGCACACCCACATACAGCCTCGGGGCGTCTGGTCCATTAGGGTGTTTGAGCCTCGTGCTTACACATTGACAGATACTCTGCACCAGCATGTGGGTGTGTTCTCAGTTTGACTTTCAGACCTCTGGAGTGAGTAGATGTTATCCTTTAGTACATCTTTGAAGTTTTACAGTTTGCACATAAAAAAATCTTGGATCTTATGATAGAGGCTTATAGGCTTTAATATGTGATATTTACGTTTATTTCTGTGTTTCGACTCTCCGCTGTCCATAAAAAGATGGAGGACGGTGGCGATGCAGACAGGAGAGGCAGAAAGTAGTTAGACAGTAATGAAAATAAAAACAATCTAATCAATAAGTATAGAAGTAAAGATGGAATAAAAGCTGAATTATGAGTTAAATTCACAAGAAAAAGTGCATTTATGCAATAAATGAGTCTATGTGAGCTGCGTTCTCTTCGGCTTTTGAGGTTTTTCGCTTATTACTAATCCAAAGAGGCAAAGATCCCAGTTTAAGAAAAGAAATGATTTTATTGTGAAATCATTCTAGTTTCAATTCATCAAGATGAAGAAAGAGCTAGTTAGTTCAAAGAAGTTTATTAAACTAGCGGCTGCACCAACTGCTGACACAGATGACAGACAAATGCAGCTTTTCTCACCATGTAGCAACTTCAAGTGCTGGGATGAAGCTTTCATCTAAATATAAAGTTTCTGAGAAATAACAGTCTCATTTAAACAGTCACGTTTATTACTGTCAAACAACAGTGAACCAAAATCAGACCTCTTGTCACAAATCACAGTGGATTTTCCTGTTAAATTGAATGATAAAGTCCTCACAGACAACTCCTTTTTATTATAAACTTTACCAGTTTTTACCTCCTATAACCATCAAACACTTTGGTAATCTTTTTTTATTCATTTTATCTGGAATGGACAGTGATATTATCTTATTAAAAGATATAAAACTTTACAAAAAACTAAATACAAAACTTTAAAATGTAAATTGCATTACAGTGTCAATATGCTATTTTCTTCACTCTGTACTAAACACGGATTGCAATGGATTTCATTAATTAAACTTCATATCAGTGCTAAGTTGCAGTAAATCTCATTCCAGGTGCAAAATCCGCCGCTTCCTGTGTTTGAAAATTAAGTGTTAATAGTTTTCATGTGTCATGTAATATTATATTATTCACTGTTAAGCTAAGTAATCACCATTCCTCTTTTTTGCAACTTTCAAAAGAAATAAAAACTACACAGTTTCTCAGATAAAGGAAATGGATACTTATCGCTGTGAGGATGTGTAAAGATGAATAATATTAAATTAGCGCACAGTTGACACACAGGCCGACTAGTGGTTAAAGGGGAGCGCTCTGAATGGCTTGCTGTAATTGTGTTTCAAGTATTTATATTGCTAATCTATTGCTCCGTTGTCATCACAATCAGAGTGGGAGTTAATTTCAACTAATGGGCCCTGTTCTTCTGGAGTGGACGAGGCAATCAGAATACAAAATATCTCACGAGTCTTCTGCGGCATCCTCATCTGACACAGCTGCTAATGATCACTGCACTTTCGCGTTTATGACAGCTAGCATCCAAAGCGGGATAAAATCCATAAAAAACAGGTTGCTGGGAAAGATAGATGTTTCTGTCAGTGTTTACTGTGTCCTCTGATGTGCCATCAAATACGCTGGCAGATGCTGGAGCAGACTGCAAAGCGAGCGCTGTCACAGCCGCGGCACTGTCAAACTCGCGGCGCCTCACAAGGGCAATAAGCTTTAAACTAGATGTATGTCAGTGCGCTGACACAACCTTCTGTTAGGAGGATGCACATCTTAAATATTTAACAATTAAATAAGCTTTAAAAAAATGGTCAAGGAACATTGCATTTCCCCACAGTTTACTGAATGGCGATGCATTATTAATGGGCCCCCATGAAACCTGCCTCCCTGGTTGTTTTTAATGGGAAAATTATGACACTGAAAAAGACATGAAATGGTATATGTAGTGGAAAAGTGTGCAATGTGCAGTTATTTCATGTAATAAATATTAAAAGTGGGAGAACGGAGTTAAAAATCATGTTGTTGTGCACTTAAAATGAAAAGGGTGTCAGAACACCCACTACCTGATTCTGAGGGTACACAAGTAGAGCACTTAAATGCTCCCTTAAACACTGTACACCGATGTTAAGTGGATGTTCAGTTTCAGATAATAAATTGTCCACATGGGACCACTCAACAAAATATTGCATTCACCTAAATCAGGGACATGTGTTATTGTTACATTTCTCATTTTCAATGCAGCAATGAAAAACGGGGAATGTTCCTTAGTCGTGAAAAAGTGTCATGGCTGCGCTAACCTTTTAATCTCTCTGCGAGTGAAAATATAAATAAAACTCAAGCAAATACAATTGCTGTGCCGAGCATTGGCTTCACAAAAAAACAATTTTTTTTCTTTGGCACATTGTGATTTGAAGGCCATTGTGTGGTAGCAAGGATTTCTTTTACTAGTGAAAGAAAAAAATCCCCAAAAGAGCCCAACTTTGTGTGAAAAGTCATCCATCTGGCACAACATGCATGTGTCAAGGCAATTGCCGTGTCAAGAACATGTGTAAAAGGTGGAAATATTAAGCAGACCTTGGGTGTTTTGAACCGACGCGCAGCTCTTTTTTTTTTTTTGTTATCGCGGGCTCATTCAAAACACAAGGCTGTCGTTTTAGCAGGAAAATAATGTGCGAGGGGAACAAGTTTAATGCTTGTCTATAGTTTGAGCACCTCCGTGACTCAAAAGGAAATTGGAACAATAGTGAAGAAAACAAGCATTGATCTTCCAATAAATATCTTCCCTGAGTCATGCTGGAGAGCAACAGATATTAATTGCTAGTCTGCGAGACATAAAAACAAGGAACAAACCAATCCTGCATGGAGGGATTCAGCCAGGAGAAATGTCGGTATATATCTGCCGAAAAGCCGTGAATAAAAATGTTTGGAGCAGATTTCTTCCATCCAGGTGGGTCAGAGATTGAAACTGACCAGAGAGTTGTTTTTTTCCCGGTGGGTTGGGAATAACTCCCAGTAACAGACCATCACACAGCTGCAGACGCCTGAGGCAAACCTTTCCTCCTCACCCCCGGACCTCCTCGCTTCAAAACTAGGGCAAAACTTTCTGCACAGCCACAGATCCATCAGATATGACAGAGTGAGGACAACATTGAGCTTCTTTATCTTTTTTTTTCTCTTTACAACAGAGCCTCGGTCAAACTTTACAGCAAACTTGCACAGCGACGGTCGACTCCACCAATCACAACACGTCACCTATCCATCATCAAAAACGGACAGTAATTAAACATATTTGTGATATTTTCACTGTGAAAATACTGTAGAAATTAGGCAGGTATATTCTTGAAAAAATATGGTCTTTCTTTCCCTGTACGGTTTCTTTCTGTTTCACATCTCATGATCCGACACTCACGATACTGACAAACACACAAAATGTGTATCCATCCACAGCAGAAAATAGTCCCGAACAAATTAACCATTTACCCTGATTGAGTAACACTTGCTAAAAACTACAGTGTCCAGCTGCTCTAGAAAATAACTGAGCCTTTTTTTAAATAATATATTCTGTTTGTATTCTCACGAGGCTTAAAGCTGCCACTTTAAGATGGCAAAGAAGTGTTGTTTGAAAAATATTAACAGATCGATAGACTAACACATTGATGGCTTTTTCTTTGTTATTGGTTTTCTTCACAATAAGAAAGCAGAAATAATGCCACAATTCAGCTAAACATTTTGATCCTTGATATATAAAAGCATCATTATAGCTCCATGTGAACGTGTCTGTGTCCATTTACAGGTATTATATTTTATTCATTTATCATATCTTAGAGTCTCAGTGCATCTAAATAACAACAATTACGGCAGAAAAAAAAACACTGCATAGAAAAGGGTTCAATCACATGTCAATTCCTTTCTGCAAAAAAAGAAAATGCAAGTCTTTAAGAAACTGTATTGCTCCTGGCGCTGACTGTGGGAGGGAGCGCGGAGGCAAAGAGCCTTGTGTTCGGCACATCCAGAGGTCCAGGGCGAGATGGATCGACAGAGCGAGAGGGGCAGCGGCGAGAGACGAGATTTAGTCAGTGGAGTGGAGGCACACGGCGCCATCGTAGGTGAGGAGCGCGACTTTGTTGGCGAGTCTGTGAAACGCAGGAAGCCCGTAGAGGTTTTTTTTTCCCGAGCAAAGGAGGGATTGGAGTTCACCATCATAGTAAAACGGTTAAGAGCAGCTATATTTTACAGGAGGACAAGGCTTCAAATCAGCCCACTGTAACAGTTTTATAAAGGAGTATTTAATCTGAAATACAGAGCTGCTGCAGAAATGGGATGTGAATGTGCAGCCAGCATTTAGGACACTGAACAATTACATGATCGTACAAAGGGTCAAACACATAAGATGGCATTATGCAGCGTGGACGACGTATGTCCTTACATCACACCAAGAAGATCTAGCATTCACCTAACCGCAAGTCATTTTTAGCCATTGTGTGAATGTGTTATGCAATGCTGCAATTTCTTCTTATAGACAAGACAGGCAGCCTAATGTGCTCTATTTATCAGTTGTGTAACACTGATGTATGGTTCCACTCTGTGGCAAATGAATGAGGGCTGAAGAAAGATGAGCGTGACACTGCCCAGCATGTTTCTCATTTTCCAAAGTAAGTGGGAGTGAGACAGATGAAAAAAACTGTCTCTGAGAAATTATGTTTATATAATAATAACATACATTGGGTTACTTGTGTATTCATTATATTTCACTGCTTGAACTTTATTCTTAAATGATCCTGTTTGTAATATCTTTGTTTCATTTATGTCTGCTTACCACACTTACTTTATGAACTTTTATTATCAAATTAAAGTGTATTCATTCGTATGCTAACTGATTTCAAACTTTGAAAACTGCACATATTATAATTAAATAAGTAATTAGGATGGATAATGTGTAGACGCTGATGTAATTGTAATTGACAGTGTGGTTCAATCTGGCAGCTGTGTTGAGTCAAGTTAATTTCATATATGGAGTTTCTTGGTCATGTAGTATATAAAGAAGACAGAAAGACTAAACTAAACATTGAAGGTGTAGTAATTCCTATGGAATATGAATGTGTTGTGCACAAAATTAAAATTGCCGGTCTACAACGACTTCAATTTACATATTCTCTAGATCGGCTGTATGGTAATTTTATTTTTCATTTTATATTTAAATTGTATTCATTCACTGAGCACAAATGCTCCTTTCAGCAACAGCGCTGCACATGCCGAGCAGAAAATAAACCTGGAAGCTGCCCCGCCGCAACAATTACTCTGGACAATACAATGAAGTAGATATTACGGCGAGTCTTCTAATCAGCATTGTGAACTTCAAGGTGCACGTTCAATCCAGTTTCCCCCAAAAGAGCACGCTGCTGTTTTGATGTAAAACACTTGCTCGCAAACAAGCCAGCGATCTCCACTTTGATATCTAATGCAAATGGAAATCTCCGGCAGCAGGGACGCGAGGCGCAGCATCCTGAGACCGAGAAGAACATCTCCGGGTTCCTTAGCTCGCCAATCAGAGGGTAAGACAGATGGCATGGGAAGTGTGGAGATCAGCGAACTCCTCCGCGTATTGAGAGGGTAAACAAAGCTCACCAATTAGGAGACGTCAAAATCCGATCATTCCTCTCATGCAAGGCCCATCAGTCATTGCACGTCGAGCTCATTTGCATCTACAGTATGTTGCTGGGTTTCTATTCTATAATCTATGATGTCTTTATTAACATTTAACTGTAGGGATCAAAGTTTTAGCAGCAGCTGGTTTTACTGTGTGCTGCACAACTTATGTGAAATCCAATACATTATGATTTTATTAAGAGCAGCATATTATGATTCTGTTTAAGTGCTTAAATAGACTCAACAGTCAACACAGCAGGTGGCAAAGGTTTCGAATCCTGCATATCGATGAGGTATGTCGGTATTTCTATATCGAGACGATGGGGAATGAGCCGCACCGAGCTCTGAAGTTCCTCGTTGGAAAGAACAGACGCAAACATCTCAGGCACGCGTTGTTTGCCTTTGATTAATTCAGAAATACGAAGCGCAGAAGGGACTTCATTGGGATGCGGCGCTTTCCGAAGACTAGAACAAATAATGTAGGTAATGATTAGGAATCTTTCAGGTCCGACGGTTCATTTTTTGAATAAACCATACAAACGAAAGCTGTTTTGCCTGGAGGCAGGCCGCAGGAGCAGCATGATGTAGCACCGAGGGGAAGGCTGTGTTTACAGGGGGCTCCAGGTCATTTAATGCCCCCTCTGGTAGCCACAATGGACGTCCCCAACGCTTCCTCAGCTGTGAGGAGCTTTAAGCGACTTGCCTATGGATTTTATCAAAATGTTCCCCGCTTGCTCTAGAGAACAACTGATATGACTGCACATGATTTTTTTTTCACTATTATTATGATTTTTATTATTGACGGTGATTGATTTTGGCTATAGTGCCAAGAATGAATAAATAACCTGCCCAGCCCAAACAGGCTTACAGGCTATTACTATTGAGACAAAGAGAACAAAAGCCACAGAGGTCACATAAATTGCAAATAATACCAAACAAATAAACCCTCCAGGCTTTTTTTCCCTCCTTTTGGTTAGCCAAAGCATCAGTGTCATTGTTGAACCAAAACTTTTCTAGATGCTGAACAGCCAACACAAAAAGGGCAACACAGAAGAAAGTGTGATTCACTCTTTACCTCTGCTAATTAGCATAATTCAAACAAGCTGCTGTTCTCGATGTTTTAAATCAAAACATGACAATACTGACGTGTTACAAGATTAATGCAGTAGCATGAGCAACTCTATTCTTTATCTGCACAACTGAAAATCAACTACTTTGTCACTAAAAAATGTCCATTTTCAGAGATTTCCATTTTGAAAAGGCACCTCTTTGGCCAAATCAGAACCTCTCGTAGAATAATAATTTGACTCACTAACCAGCCGAGGGCATTCATTTCCCAAAGGCACAGCAGCTTAAAAACAGTAGACCCTTTTAGCTCAGGTCATAACGGCAGCAAAATCAATTCATTTCAACTGAAATGCAAATTTGCACCATGTGACCTGACCGTGCTGACCTGTGGGGAAGCTGTTGTAGTTTATTGGCCGTGCTGCTACGTGCACTTTTATTTAGCCTCTTTTCTTGGAAAGAAAATAAAATCTCCACAGAAAAGGAAAGACAGTCATGAGAAACGAGTCGATTATCCAAGTATGTCTTGAATAAATCCCATGAACCTATTGTCCCGGCAGCGATTAAGCTAACGCGAACTGACAATTAACACAAGTCAAGAGGCATTTAAACATCTTGGCAGCACTGACTGAAAATTGGAATCACCTCTTCAGTTACTGACTTGTAGCAATATTTAATGCCTCCGCACCACAGAAATAATTTCTTTCAGACGTCCTTTCTTTCCTGGTTGTCACACATCCGGAGATGATTTGTGCTGATGGTGTCAAACGTGCCGGCCGACGCGACTTCCGGGGGCTCTCCCAGCCGGCACAGCAATGGTTAATGACAGGAGGATTACAGAAATGGTACCTGGCATTAGAGCAGATCTGAACGTGGCGGGGAGCTTGTTCCTCAGTGGCACAGCAATCAGGGCTGATTTGTGTGATGGAGAGCTAGCAGTAAATGTTGATGGCTCATTTGCTCGTTGATGGATAATTGTAGCTATTAACAACATGACACTGGTCTCACCTTTATTATAAGATTCTTCTTCACAGTCTTAATGGTTTCCTCTTGTCCGTGTCCGGGCATTCATTATTAGAAATCCTATCCTGTCGCGTCTCTTAATGACCGTACCTGATGGTATAGTACTCTGGTAGCGTCATGCATCTTCTTAAGCCACAGCAGCATCCTGTGTTGTTATTGAGCTCAAGGATAAAGAAACCAAAATACTTTGTGGTGGTGAAAAAATCTTGACTTCACTAAATGTACTCTACTATGTTCATCTATTTCTGTCTGTTGCAGAGGGAACATTTTTACAGCAGCAGCTAAACTTCAAAATGGAAATTACTGGGGACAGAAAGTGAGGCAGAGATGGAGAAAATATAAGCACATAATGCCTCTACGCTTCCTCTGGTCCCTGCAGGCAGCAGAATGAATTAATACAATATACCTTATTGTGCTTTGAAGCTTAAACTATATATTTCCACCTTACAATCTGCCTCCTCCTCCCGTGGGACACATGGTCACATAAACCTCTCCGTGTTACATAAATATGTTTTATAATGAATATTCTAATGTTCTTGGCTTTGTTTTATATTCAACGGGGGGTCAGTGTTACCCATTTTTCAAAGAGAAGGAATTTAGCTAATTAGCTGTGGCCCTTTTGTTACGCACTCATTAAAATTAATTCAAACTTTATTTTATTTGCATAACTCGTTAGGATTATACAAACACATATACAAAGAATCAAACTCATATTGTGGTTGATTAATAAGCGTCTCTGGGCAGGAAAAAAAAAATGAAAGGCTTTTCCTCTTCATTTGAAGATGCTGTGTGGGAACTGATTTGCTTTTCGGGCACGGATCCAAGACGGCGTCACGTGGGAGATGAATGCGCCGAAGTCGCTTTGCTTGTTGACAAAGATGTCGACATTTTGTTTGATATGCGACAATGACAGAACTCCAAAGTTAATCTGGGCCATCTTTAATAATTGAGCCTTTTAAATATGCTGAGTCAGTCTGTTGCTGCACTCTCACCCTTAAAAAAAACAGATAAATCCTTTCGGGGCTCTTCTTACTGAAAGTGCAGAAAAACCCTCAGGCTGTACTGTTCTTCAAAGAACATCCTTGATGAGGTTGCTAAAGAATCCATTACAGGTTCAGTGAACTGTCGGAGACCATATTGACAAATGAACATTGAATTACCTGCAATGATGCCACGCTTAAAATCTACCATCGTAACCTGACTACTGCTCACCTCAGTCTGGCCTTTGATTACAGTTTGCAATCAAACATCTGACAGAAAAGTGTCATTACCGTCAATCTGACAGAAAACGTAGAGCCGTAATCCTCTGCAGGATTTTGGATGTGCTTAAGATGCTGCGGGAGCTTAGAGGTAAGGTATAGGTGAATTTCATTTCAAACCCTCGATAAGGTTTGAGGCTAGAGTGCACCAAACAGGGGTAGATATTAACTTCATGGGCTGTTGGAGCTAACATAATTATGAGTTGAGCACACCTAAATGAGAGTTGCTCAGATGTGACTTTCTGGGGTCAAAGGGCATAAAAAACCACATCAAAAACAAACAGGAACGCCGATGTAATAACTTCTCCATTACTGCTGGGTATCCTGGGTAAACTTCAAGTTGTGTTGCTGTATATCTTCAAGTTTTAGATGGAAAATGTGTCTTTTTTAATACACTAAAACATCAATTACATGCTTGACGTAGATTTAATCCTGTCTTTAAATTAAAATGCCACCCAGCACAAAACTTGCAATGCTGTCTATTTTGTTCGTGCTTTCTGCCAAAAGCAGCTCAGCGCAAGACAGCTTGTATTTATCTTGGTAAGAAGTTTTGACTGGATCTCCTGACGGCGCTCTAAAGCTAACATTTGAAGTTGTTTGACTGCGGACTCTTTGCCACGTGCTCCCAACGTCGACTGAATCCGCACAGATGCCCGGACGTGGCCGTGCTTCTTCATAAAATACAACCAGATCTGTATCATTAAGCTGAGGGGAAATTAATGGCCCTGCCTCTCGGAGGTCAAATTATCCTCAGGAGCCACTGTTTACCATATCTATCCTTCCTCGCTCTGTCACGATATGAGAAATACCTCTCCCAAAATTGTCGCATTACAAATATCATTGTGAGCTAATGTCTTCTCAGACTGGTCGTGATGTATTCGCCGGCTCGCTGCCTCCAGACAGAGTCCCCATATAGGAAATGTAGGGCATGTCATGGAGGTGTGTGACTCCCCCCCAACACCTTCTCCTTCTCTAATGACTTTTTAAGTCACACCAAACGCTGTTTCACTCCACGCTATTGTGAAAATTAACTGGAAAAGAAATCAGACAGCAGCCACCCCTTGTTCCAATACAAACCTCCCTGAAGGTATATCTTTTCTTTGTATGTGTCACACTATTAAATTCAATCAAAGCTATGATGTTTTACATTAATGGGGAAATCAAGCTTAATGAAATGCATTTTCAGACACTGATAATATGATTTTTATTTTTTTTTATTTTGTGCATTTCATAGACAATCGTTCAGATTCAGATCAATGATCAGAATCAAAGAGGCAATTACATTTATGAAACACTCGTTCCAATCAATGTCTGTGGCTGATTCATTACAAATTGAAAGAGTGTTGTTTATCTACTTGTCTGTGGTGACATGTGCAATATAATTGCAAGCCACTTCATGGGAGCTCTCCAAATCTTCCCAGACAGATGACATTTTTGTTGCTTCTATTGGTCTCTGCCAATTTCTTTCATTCCCAGTTAAAGCCTGCTTTTTTATTGCTTGACAGTTTATTGATGTTTTGCAACAGCTGTTATGACATGTATTAATTCTGTGCTCGAAAGAATACCAGCCTATCCATAGAAATAACATTTTGCTTTGGAAATAATGAAAAGATATGGTGCTACGGAGCAAGATCCACATTCTGACATTACCTTAACACCAAGGATACGCGAAGGGCACTAATATCCAATTCAGAGTCATATCAGAGCTTTGTAAAGTGCTATCTACTTATATATTTATATTGCAACCACTGAGTTTGGCTATGTGCTGGTGGAAAACAGCTTAATAAATACAGTGCTGTTGTTTTATTTGAGTTTTCTTTCAGGGGGCCACAGGAGATCATGACACAAATATTGTTTGTGTTTCCGAGGCCAGCAGAAAACTCCCTGGAGTTAATTTACTTCAGTGTACCAGCCAACCCCCGTCTGTGGTGACTCAACTTTACCATCACACAGATTAGGCTCAGAGAGAGATTGGGCTAAAAAAAAGTGCCCTCCTCGTAACCCATTGGTGAAAGAAAACAATTTATGAGGCGGACTTAGAGTTCAACGCTGCTGGAATGTTGATAGCTAGGTAAAATGCATTTATTTCGGACTAGGACTCCAAAAAAAGAGCTGGCAAAGGAACGTTACTGCGGGTGCGAGAGAGGGCCAAGCACAAATCGCAATTTGGCTGGTAGGTGTCGTTGGTGTTGGTATTTACACAGCAGCTGTTCGGCAACGGTTGTGATCGCTGTCATCAGGTGATAATTACTGAGCTGGGCCTGCATACACTGAATCCAGGGCATCAGTATAAGTCCTTACCACAAAAAAACAAGAAATTGATCCTTAAATAGTCTAACTGAGCTCCGTTTTTGGGAGATTCATTCCAGAAAACACGCAGCAAATCGGTGAAATGGTTATGACATGCATCGTTTGGAGAGCTTATCCCACTGAAAATGACAATAAAAACGATAGCTCACGACAGCGTGTTCATATTTTCCTGAAACAGACCTCTTTTGGCCATTTGAAAAAAATACTGGTGGAATAATCACAATGAATCATGATGAAGCGTAACAATAAATGTGACATTCAAAGGAATCATGTGGCATCGTGGGTAATGTAGGCCCTATGTATATCTTTATAAATTAGTTTTCATCCTTTTTGGAAGCTGCCCGGGGACGTTATATTAGTGCCGTTCTGTATTGGTTGAGTGTCAGATCAGAAAACAGTCGTATGAATCATCTCTTGTGACGGTTACATGTGTTATGAAAGGCGCCGTCATCCTGACAGGTGGGTGTCACATCAAAAAACGCTCATATTTGTCATTTCCCGAAACAATGACGGACAACTTATTGTTCTGCTTGGATTGGAGCAGTTGTCGTTCTGAGGACGTTAAAGGAGAAATTGAAAGTTTTCAGAGCAGCCGTTACGTCGTGCAGACTTGGCCAATGACTTTGTAAAATCAGGTGTTGTATCAGCGTGCAGTAAAATTGTCTTTAGATGATATATAATGTGAGAAACATGAAATCCATCCACGCAGAAGAGCTGCTGTAAACCATCCGTGCTCGGAGAGTCTTCATACAGATTGGTGGTATATATAAAATTTACTGTTCCGGCAGGGTATTATATCTCAAAGCCAGTGTCAACCCTGAACTGAGGAAAAAGGAACATATTTGTATTCTAACTGCTTGTAAGTGAACCCTTTCTCTCCATTACCCACTGTGGGTTGCTCTCACATGGGTCATTTATCACACAAAACCCAATAGTGTCCCTACTTTAAATTAGACCACTTTGACTAATGGCAGAGAGGGAAATGTAACATTCTGCCTATTGATATACAGGGAGGAGAAATGCATGTAATGATCCAGAAATTCTTCCTTTTTTTCTGAGAGAACACCCACAAATATCCTCAAATTTCCCCCCAAAGTTCAATTTGAAACTTTATGCACAGTTTGTGCCACATAAGCCATACTAAATGTCTTGTCAAATGGAAGTTGACTTTTCATGCAATGAAGGGAAATGGCCATTTGGAACAAAGACCTGTTATTGGAGGTAATATTAAAAGCAATCCATTCTAATCTGCGTGATAA
>JAVQJZ010198609.1:0-12449 GCA_036025355.1 Leiopotherapon unicolor | reverse complement strand
GCAAGCATCTGCAAACAGGAAGATAGCCGCAGCAACCTCCCCGGTCTCTCCATCTCATTTCTGGAACAGCCCGCAACCGAGAAGCAGAGAGGGTTCCTTCTCTGTGTGTGTGTGTATTTATGGAACGAAAAAAAAGCAAGCCAAGTAATTATTCAGGATTCACACTGCGTTTCTGGTCTAATGAGGTGGCGGTTAATTGCTAGGTCTGGACAGCAGCTCTTTGGGGCCGGCTGGCAAACAGCGCGGAGAGAAGATAGGAGCCACAGAAGAGGTGGGAGGAGTGAATAACAACAATCAACAAAAATGGGATTGGAGTTACAGAGAATAGGAGCCAAAAAGCTAGCCAGACACCTTCCATGAGTTGGCTTTTATGCACGACCATACTTGTCTTTTTCCCAGATGGCTTCTTGGGTGAAAACCGTTGATTTCCCTTATTGGATCATGGGGAGATTTTTTCTCTCTCTCTCTCTCTGAGAGGTTTGCAGCTCTGCTTACTCATTCATCCTGAGTTTGGGCTGAGTGATTTCAGATGATGATGAGAATGTGAGAAGGCTAAAGCCTCACGATAAGTCTGTCCTGATCCATGCTGCGTTGAGCGTGGAGTCCATGTTGAAGCTGCTGTGACCTTCATCACAACATGCCGCCTCACAATCGATGTTAAACCGAAACCAGGTGCATCACACCCCCGGTGACTCAAGAGCCTATTTTGCTCTGCAGGCCAGCAGCCATCTTTGATTTTCTTTTCTTGTGCAATTTTTTTTTCTGAATTCCACACCATGTACCAAACAAATGATCACCTGCGGAGTCGCCAGAGAGGATGAGGGCGAATGCATTTCAGCAATCAGGTTTCATTAAAGTTGAGCGAGAAGAGATGGCGGGAGGGGCTAGGCGTGACCGATGCCTGTTGTAGCCTGTCAAGCTTATCAAGCATTAACAGTAGGCCAGCGAAAGCAACGAGTGCAACACTTAGCGAGCTGCACTTAGTCCTTTGGAGCAGTTGAAGTCAGTCCACTTAGCGTTATGGCCCTCAAGTGAAATAAAGGAGTCAAGAAAGAAAGAGGTTTGAGGGTGCATTTACTGTAGAGACTAATCATCAGTTAAGTTTGCCTTAACAGCTGAACAATGTAAGGGGGCCTCTGGAGACCAAAACTATACTTTCAGATCCTGCATACATTTTTAAATATGTATGTAGGATTACAGTTTTGCAGCAAACGTTTGCCTATTTAAGCCAAAACTAAAGGTGCAGTAGCAATTTTCAACAAACATATGTCGTAACCCAACTGTTACTAATGACTAGTTGATGCTTTCATTCTTTTTCTGAGAGTGTGGGAACAATAACAGTGGAGAAAAAAAGAAAAAGAGACAAGGAGAGGAAGCAGATTGAAATGAGCAGTGCTGCAAAAAGCGCCTGGCAGTCGATTAGTATGCCTGACAACACTTATGCACCGGCAGCTGGATTCATAGTACACACGCACATGCGGCGCCAACGCCCGCCCAGTGCACACGTTTAGACAAAGAACAGCACAGATGCAGCCCTTTTCCTCCCTGCGTCTTCCCTCACTGTCCCTCTACGTCTTGTTCTCCCCTGGTTGCTCTGTCGCTCACATAAACAGAGAACGAGAGCGAAAGAGAAACAAAGCCCGCACGCACTTACACAGCATCTCTGTCTGAGTTGGTTCCAGATGAATAAGGCAGAATACCAAGTGGCCCACTTATACGGTACACAGAGACAAATAGACCAGTCAATCACCGCGGGCTGCTGCTGAATAACAAATGCTCTCGAGTGCATGTGTGTGTGCGTGCGTGTGTGTGAGACAATAGCTTCTTTCTATTTGTTGTGCCTTAAATGTATCTGTGCGCATGAACATAGTGGTACAGTATGTGCGACAACCTCCAGCTCCAGTTGAAAATGTGTTTCTCGGTGTTACAGCAGCAGATGTTTATACTCGTAATGAGAGCAGAGAAGAAGAGGCTGTTTTAGAAAAGGGATACATTTGATACAAAATACCATAGAAGAGCATTTGAGTAAAAAAAAATGCAGCTGCCAAGGTAGAGTCAGCGGGCTCTGTGTGCAGAAAGGAGGAATGGCGGAGACAGATTTCATTTGTACTCGCTCTTTCCTCTAAGCTGTGCTTCATGTATTAGCCTCCCCCCCGCCTGCCTCTCCACAGCGCAGCGCAGTAGGCCTGTCAGAGCAAACTGACCGACAGAAGGGGTCACTGAAGAGGTGCAAACAATACTATTCCACAAAATGGGATCCTCTCTGCAGAGACTGGAGCCTCTGAATTACCTCCGATAGGCAAACACACCCACCGACACAGTTTGAACTGTCGGACAGCTCGGCATTCCTACGCGGGAACTTGACAAAATTATTAAGAAAGAGTGAGCGGCGTGCGGCTTCCATTTATTCAGTGTTGACAGGCAACTGTTACTGTACAACCCCGAGCTATGATCATCACTTCTCATACATACTCTCTGCTAATATGACTGCTGGACTTATAAGCTGCAATGTCAAATGAGTGCTCATAAGGCATTGTTTTTATTCTAGGGATCTCAAAATAAAAGGACCAGGAAATTAATGAGGAATTAAAATATAGAGTTAAACTTAAAAACCCAATATAGTACTATAGACAGAATTATATTTATATATTTTGTGAAAACGATTTTTGTTATCTGTTGTTTTTTTTTGCTGTGTTTTTCTCAGCTGCACAGAAGAATTCCAAACGCTTCTATACACCATTCACAAGAAACCACTTAAACTGTTGGCGGACGCCCCCAAGGCAACCCTATTTTAAAATGAATAAAACAATAACAATAGCTCTGAAACAACAAACGTCTAAATTTTTGATGACACATGGGAGGCAAACGAACATAGAAGCGTGCTTTAAATAATGCCAAGGAAAGAAAATCTACATCTGTGCAGCCCAGAGACAAGCTGCCTCAACACCACCAAGCAGAGCAGATGACCCCATGTTACCACCTGCTTCTCAACGCGTCGCCCTTTTTTTACCCCGTCCTCCATCTGAGCACACAAAAAAGCAACTTTCCACAGAGACACACACAAGAACAAGCTTCAGATCCAGATCTCAGATCCAATAAATTATTAGACTGAGTCAATTTGATTATTTGATTTAATTCTTGGGAGAGTAGAGAGGCGTCTGTTGCAGCATTTAGGAAAGTATTTAACAGTAAAACTCCACTGAAACCAGAGCTAATGGAACCCTGTAGTAAACAGCTCCTCAAAGCCAGCTGACTCAGCCTCTTACATGTCTGCCGTTTGCAATAACTTTGGAAATAAAAACTCAATAAAAGCAAATACACAAATATTGTTGAAAAATAAACAGATTTGAATGTATGAAACGACCACATTTCACACCGGGTTTGAGAAACTCTCTTCTGAGGCCGTGGAAGAGGAGCTGACCTTCACCATATCACAGGTAGCAGACCTGATTGGCTGATGTCCAACAGGTAATAAAGAGTCAATAGAGACAAATTACTTTGGTTTATCTGGTATGAGAAATCAATGTCGAAAAATGCTGTGTGGCTGAACCTTTTCTCTGGAAGTGTAATGTCTGCCCCATTCAACTGTAATCTGCATTCATAAATAATAACTGCAGTGTCAATAATTTTGACAATTTTTCCACCTAGAGTAAGACAAATGACTCCGGGCTTTGACTGAGGAAATCACACTTCGGCTTTTCTCCACTGAACAATGTTAACCACATGATTCAGTGCATCGTTATAGCTGTATGTAACTGTAGTATGTAATTGCAATTTACAGACACACTTACATGCACTATACACCTCTATTCTTGTTCTATCATGGCCACCAAGAAGGGCTGATCACTAATAACACTGTGAGCAATGTTAACCTCCTCCTCGCAGGGAATGAAAAGCAAAGGCAATCACTCTATTTCTTTGAAAGTAAAACATTTCATACCCCTTTTGTGCAAATGCAAAAGTGAGAGAGACTATCAACACTAGATGTGGACATCAAGTGTGTGGCATGTTCCACTGAAGGCGTGTGCGTCGTGCTGTTATGTGCTCTGGATTTCTCACAGCGTGGCTGCTACATGAGAGAGAAACAGTGCGACCAGATTGCTGCCACATTCTTTGTGATTCATTTCACCGCCCTTATTTCTGTCCCTCCTTTTGACGGCACGCATCCTTTATAGTGTTTAAAAGAGATGCAACCTATACACCTGTGTTTATTCTCTCTTTTTTTCCCCCCTCGGTCTCATTCTCATTACGTGCTCAGATGCAGAAGAGGAGCCATCTGATTTTATGTGGCTACAGAAAGAAAATTACATGAGAAGTTCTACAAAGAATTAAACCCTTTCATAGCTCTCCATCACAGATATGTAGCAGACACATCGTGGGTACATGCCAGGGAAAAGCTTCTTTACTCTTAGGTAAAGACAGAGTCCTTCATTTCCACTTCAAAAATAAAGAAATAAAAGAAGGGTGTCTAATGAAGACCTCCAGATCGCGAGCATCGGCGCCACGCAGAGTGAAAACACTACCCAAAGTCCTACCTTGGCTGAAGGAAAAATTCCCCAAAGGTCGGCAAGTTAAGGAAAATGCTGATTCAGAGCGAGCGGAGAGGGCTCAAGGATGCAAGACCGATCCTACGGCGAGAAAATAGGGAAACGCAAAGAGCAGAAAGAGGAGACGATGAAGAGAGGGAGCCGAAAGTTTAAGTCGAGGGCAGGCTCTTGAGGTCAAGAGACCAAATGTGTTTTTTCAACATCCCAAGCTGGCAGAAATGAAGAGAGCGGAGCAGGTCTGAAGATGTGCAGCTGCTGTGAGGAGGAGGAGAAACTGCTGCAATAGAACAAACAGCGACAGGAGTATATGTGAAGGAGGCCGACACACTACTGTATAAACACACTTGGAAATAAAATATCACTGTTAGCGCAAATTAATTAAAATGTGTCTGTGAATATTTTTTTCCAGACGTTTAGTTTAACAATTGTTTAGCCTAGTCAAATGTGCACTTAAAGTTGGAATGAATTTTGACAGTGTTTCGCCACTGCAGGCCTATTTTCAAGATTTGCCACATGGAGATGTAAAGCCAGTGTTCCATGAATGTGCCTTCAGTGCGTGCGAGGCGCTGGCTGCTCTCTCACACACTGAATGTGTTACATTGTAGTGTGGCAGCCCCCATCAAGAAATCATTGCACATGTTGCAAGGAGACAAACGGCGGGAGGGAGTGAACTTCAGACAGCAGCCATTAAACCCATGATGCTAGTACTGTATAGGTTGATAATCTCATATATATCAGAGATTTTATTTGAAATAATTTGAAATGTACTGCTTAACAAGATAGTGCGGACAGTTTTTTTTTTTTGTTCTTACATGCTGTCTGCAGTTATTCAGAGTGTTTGCTGAGGCTGCTGGTGAAGTCCTTTCCCCTGCTCGACACACTCTCACAAAACAGACACACATCTCCTGGCTCTTTCCCGCCGAACACATGTTGGTATGCTCCCGGGTGCCACACATTTTCTACCTGTCATCTTTGAAACAGCACAGTAAAGCCGCTAACGCTCCCCACAGGCAGCAACTCCAAAGCAGGATTCAGCATCCCTCTCCTCTCCTCTTCCCTCGTCATCATTTGCTTACCCTTTCAAGGAGCGAGGGGATCTCTCTCCGCTTATCTCGGCGGGGCTGTCACGCCGACAGCGCAGTCATTATCGCCCTCTCCTCACTCGGGCCCTCCAAGAGCCAACGGAGCACCTTGCTAATCAGGCCCTTGATGCCCACTCATATTGTGTCGAGCTTATATCGCAGCCACCACAATAATGTCAACAACACACAGGAAGCAATGTAAACTCTGTCATTAATGAAACATATGGTGGTTTAAAAAAAAAAAACAGAAAGAGGGTGAGGCTGCTGTAGCTTAATTCAGCACCATATACTTAATAAGCAAACAAAGACTTGAGCAAACAGGTCTATTAGCCCCTCACCCTGCCTCTGCCCCCGTCAACTGTGAGGAGGGCTGAATGCCAATTATGCATCAGCCTGCTGCACATGCAGTTCTTAAAGCCCATCTTAACACATTTTTTATTGCTATGCTTGGTAATCTGCATTTATGCAAAACAACTAAACATCTCTGCTAATGAGATGCCCTGTGCATTTTCACCTGTGTGTTTTTGTTTTATATATACACAGTTTTTTTTACATAAGGCCAAGTCACAACAAAAGTGATCTCACAACACCTCGCACATACAGAAGGTCTCTACTACTCTTTATTTCTTTTCTACAACGTAATTTCTTCCATTTAATGAGCATTATAGTGAAGATGAAGTCTTTCCAACGCCACTAGTTCACGCATAAGCAATATCTATGCAAATGCGCAGATGTAGGCTCAACACTTGGCCTTAGACAAAAGCATTAGCCGCAATCATATGACAACGGATACATGCTGTCAACCTGGGGAGGAAACATTTAAAACCAATAAAACAGACACCACGCTTGCAATACATCTATTTTACCCTCTCACCATCCTCCTGCGTAAACTTCCTCGCTGCCAGCCACCCAGCGTGTGACCACATGGCAGGAACACGCGACTTAAATCACCATTTCTCCTCACAGCATGGTCTACCAGAGCCCCGAGGGGCGAGAAGCCAATCCCACGGTGAACTCAGAGTTTTACAATCCACAGCGTCACTGTGAATAATATGCAATCGATCCAGCAGGACATTAGGAGAAGAGCGAACAGCGAGTGCGGCCAAATCTGCGCGGCCCCTGCTGAAGTGGTGTAACAAGGCCTCATGTAGCATTTAGAGTTTGAGATTTAGCTTGTTGGCTCTGACATGTTAACCGGTTGTACAGTTAATGGACAAAAGCACTTACCGCTGAAGAGATAATGTGTGAGGCTCTAATGTGATGATATTTAGGCTGCACAAGGCCAAAAATATTTCTCTATGTAAAAATAAAATTAATCTTCCAATGAGAAATTAAGACTAAAAGAAAGTATTCACTCTATTTCAAGTAATAGGAAACCTTAAGATTAGAACAAATAGGCTCCAGAATGAGCTGTAATTAGAACTTCATATGGAAAAAGGTGACCTCATCGATGGTGGCTGCCCGACCAACATGAACTCGGACATATTTTGCTGTTGCATTAGACAGTTTGAGAAATGTAATTCACAGCAGCAGTCTCTCAGGACTCTTAAACAGCAGGATTTCAAACTTGCCTGTGAATATTTTAAAATCCTAGCACCGCCTATGCACCTACCGATACCTCCACCTGTCGCACTCACTCCAGCCAAACACACACCAGAGCACGGCAAACTCTAAAATGGTGTCACTTACGGTCGTTGCAAAATGAACCTCCATAGGACGTCATGGTGCAGTCGCAGGTGAAGCCCTCCCACTGCTGGAGACACACCCCCTGATGGTAGCAGGACTCCTCCGTACAGGTGGTACTGGGTCCTGAGGGCATACGCAAAGACACCGCTCAGTGTGTCGAATAAAGCACATGTTGTGGTATTTATAGCGTTTTCAGCTGACCCAGAAACAAAAGCCGAGGGCAGCTGTGCTGGGAGTCCATTTCCCTAAGCAGTGACAGCTAAAGATTCTTTTAAAAACTCTATCTGGAAATACAGATGGGTGACAAATTAAAGGAAAAAGATGACACCTTGGCCCCTTAAGTGAGGGCATCTCTGTAGGGGACATTTTTAAGCACTTGCAGTGTAGAGTCACTGTGACTCAATTCAACGTTGTTCAGAGTGGTCACCTTTATCCTCTGATGAAACATTTCTAACCCGATGGGAGGGGTCTCTTCCAGGATGAAAATGCATGGAATCAATGTTTGATGAGCATGAAAATGATGTGAATCATGTGCTGAGGTCTTCACAGTTACCATATGTCAGAATCAGTGAATGAGTGACAATCAGTGAATCAACTGATTGTCACCTCACTGAGACACTTGCTGGTTTTTTTCTTTCATTTGTCACGTATCTGTATATGATATTTATATTAAAACACATGTGTGAAAGCAGGGCAGGATGATATGGCTTGTAAATAATATCTATGCCTCTATGCATGATGATATACATCTCAAGATACATATTTTCTCTAAAATAACATTAAAGCGTCAGGCCTTCAATTTGAATCAAGTTTATATTAGAGACATGTCCTTGTAAAAACTTCACTTTGTTTGATAAGTGTATTTGATTATGTTTTAGTATGAAGCCTTATCGTTTCTCGAGCTCCCTATCCAGTTCAGCAGTTTGATCGACATCCTGTAGTCTGTATAATAATCACATTGACAATATAAGAGCATAAATGTGCTGCAGTATAGACCACAGTGGGCATATGCTTGTAATGATGGTGAGGTAACGCCTGCTTCATATTAGAAAAGTGACACATCACATATAATCACATTTATGAGAGGCAGAAGAGGACAGGAGGCTCGATCACATCACCAAAACCTGTTTCAGTGTTTATGTGCTCATCTGACGGCTGTTTGAGACAGTCTCGACCAATAGATGCTCATCCACAGACTAAAAGTGATTGGTTTAATATTGCTGTGGTCTTAAAATTAAAACTGACATAAACTGAAGGCTGAAACCTGGTGTAATCACCAGACATGGGGCAAAATTGTATTGTTATACATCTCTGATTGTGTGTGTGTGTGTGTGTGTGTTTTGGGTGAGTGCGAGGATGCTCTCTCCTGTTGTTCCGTCCCACCGTCATGGATGGCTGGAGACATTTAAATTGTCAATTAGAAACTCCACTGTTGTAATTTCTCAGTGGAATTCCAGCCATTTATTCAGATAGGTAGTATGACAGACTGCTTTGAAAACTCATATTTCCTCTTCACATAATGAGCCAACAGGCACTGTCATATGAACAGACATGCTACAGAAAGCTGCTTTTGTTGCCTCGGTGCTATTAGAAGCCAGTGTGAATGAAGAAAATGAAAGATCATCATTAGTTTTCTTCCCCCCGCCCAAAAAAAAAAAACAAATGATCAAACCCTGATTTCAAATATGGTCATTGTTCTCAATATTAGATGGGAAAAAATCTGATTGAGAGATATAAGATTGGGATGCAGACAACGTTTTAGGCGAGAGAATGGTACTAAAAATAAATCCATGTGGTGGCTGTCGTGTTGTTGGTGGTGGGGATTCTCATTAAAATCTCAATTAAACACAAACATTTCCAAAGACCCATGGTTCAGTGCCAGACTAATTTGTTTCCGCATAGATAAACAGACATCTCACTGTGCCATTTACAAATGGCCCAATTAAAAAAAAAAGCCCTCCCCCTCAAAAAAAAAGGTGATAAATAATGAAAAATAAAAAAATAAATAAGTCACAGATCTACAAGGGCATTTAGATTTGACTCTAAAATGTTAAATTTGATGTCACTTCCTCTCTATCAGCTTGCTCTGCTAGTAGTTTCTCACCGTGCTAACAGCCCCATTAATTACTCACTAATAAAAAGGTTCCCTTGAGGAGCTAATTAAACATATTGTCATAATTAATAACCAAGTCATGTAATCGCTTCCTCACTCCTTCAACTATTGATCAGCCAATCGCTACCTGTGTGCCGTTGCTTGAGAACCCGTCGTCGGCGCCGAGGGTTCATTGGAGCATTAAACCCCATCTGCTGCGTTTGCTCCAAATGCTCAGGAAACTACCAAACAATATAGGGGGCCAATAAGCCTAAAACATCACTATTAAAACCCAAAGTGCACGCGTATCTCCACTCCCTCTCTGCTGTCACCCTGTCTGCAACTGACAGCTGTGTTACTGCTGAAACATCTGCGCCCACATCAGCAGTGTGGAGTGGGTCATATCCCAGCTCTTCTTTCGTAATAAAATCAATGTTTGCAGGATGCTAACAAGTTTTTTTTAAATGGTGCACTAAATTTTCAAGATGGTATTTCAGACAGAATTATAAACATATATATTTTTAATCTTTTTATTAGTCTTTTATTAGTCTTCTGATCTTCTGATCACATTTAAACTGGGCTACTGCTGCAACATTTACAAAGACTCATGGTCCTACTTTTTGCAGCTACTAATGCTAGTGCATGTCATTTTAGGCCAATAGGTGCTTTTTTTCTCACATTTTTGGCTTTGTTTCCGTGTGCCTCCCTCTTTCAGCTACAGTGAGTCAGCAACACTGTTTATGTACCTGCACCTCCACTGTCTCGGCCTCCTTCTCTTCCCCCCCGTCTCGTTCTTTGTTGCAGTGATCCGCTGAGTCAGTGGGGAGCTACAAGAGCGAGCTCAATGTTCTGCCCTTCCTTTGACCTCAGGTCTAGAGAGATTGGACCAACAGCCACCTCTGACCACTCTGTATCCCCAAAACCACGAGCTAACAGTGACCTCGGAGCCAAATCGGTCAGGACTCTGGCAGCGATGCATCCCCAGGACTTTGGTGCATTTGGAAAAAAAGTCATCTTAATTAATCTCCCTACTGCTTTTGTATCCTAGGAATTTAAAGATTGGATTGGAAGTGTTGTTGTTGGATAGGATTAATAAACACAAGGTAACTATTCAATATAAAAGTTGTAATTGAAGTGATTTGATTTGTCAGAATTAGGCTTCACGGGTATTGTACATTGTAAGATCTAATATTCTGAATTTGATTTTAGCAGATTAGATAAGTACAAATTGTTTTGTGTTGTATTCCTGTAATATTAACAAGGGAATACATGGATTTCCAACAGCCTCAGGGGATGGTATACTATTATTTGTCAAAAAGGTCCACCCTTCCAAAACTGGTCAATTACACCTGTTCAGCTCCCTGGCACATCCAATCATTAACGAGTATTAGCATCCATTTTGGGCGCCCGCAGCAGTCAATGGGATAGCTTAATGCAGTTTTAAACTGTGTTTGGAGCAAAGTAATTGTGGTGTATAACTGAAGGCAGGTAATAAGATTGGCTGGCAGAAGTAGCAGCATTAGGGATCGAGGAGGAGGGGGAAAAAAAGGGTGGATCAGTGCCGCATCGAGTTGGCCAGTGTGGCCCTCAGGGAAATCAAGTCTGTGTTCTCCAACACTCAGCACACTATTGAGACATGGTGGCGGGGAGGAGGGGGGTCTAACTTGAGGGGGTGGTGGGCTGTGTGGAAGGGAAAAGGCTGTAGTCAAAATCCACTGTTATTCTCAGGATTAACTACCCGACACAAGAGCCATGCAGCCTGAGACACGGTGGCGAGCTGCACACAGCGGAGGTAAAAACACAACTAATGTAAGATTGATGAGGCAGAAGCCAATGAGGGTGGGGTGTCGCTGAGATTAGCCACACTGACAATAACATTAGAGGAAAGAGATACCTCCCTCATGCAGGTTTTATGGGGCAATCAAGAGGATATACAGAGGACAGGGGCTTAGATTATAAAGACTGCCCAGAGCTCGGAGAATTTGGTCTTGGTTACTGGTGTAACTCAGGGAAGAATAACAACCACCCACAAATGCACCGAATTATTGTACTGGTGCGACTTTACCAGAAGCTCTGTGCAAGAATCAGATGTAATTTATGAGTGCAAATGGTAGGGGGGAAAAGGTATAGTTACATTCAAATGAGAGAACTGAGGTGGTGTGTAAAAATGTCTTGTGTGTACTGTGAGATCTTTGTTATAATGCTTTTTTCTATTTTTAAGTGAACAATTAACCCAACATATCATCAGTATCTGAAAAATTAAGCCATCAAATACTAGATGCTGCTTTTATCACTGTGTCTAAATCACACTGAAATAAAAAAAATTGGATAACATCTGTAAGCTGCTTCTTAAAAAAAATTTAAAAAAAATTCGACCCTACTGCTAACTTGTTCTTCTTGTAATTAGCTGTCATCGTCTCAAACTGAGCTTCCCTTGCTGAGAAATCGTTGAAAAGTTGGCGCTCTCTGTGAGAAATTATTGTCACTAATACAAAGAACATCGGATGATAACACAAACATGTGAAATCAATGCCATTTGATTTCCCTGTTGATTCATAAGAGGGATAATCATCATCTTTCTTTACTTTTGAAGGTGAGGTGGATGGTAATCATAACTGCCATCTGCTTTATAATTATACTTCAGCTGCAAATACAGCCAAAGTATAACAATCAAGTATAACACATGATATTGACTGCTGCTATTACAGTTGCCTCCTCCACTCACCATCGCAGCCTCGATCCACCTGGCCCACCCTGTGGAGGGCATCTGCGATCAGGTCAGGGAGTCTCCCATTCAGGTCCACTGAGGCCAGGCAGCCCTGGTACCCGTCCCGGGATGCAATCAGCTTGGGCAGATTGCTGTACATGTTCTTTATCACGCCACCGATGTACAGCTCCCCTGCAAAAGAATAAACATGTTTCAGAGTCTGCACTATATTCTCATTATCTCTGCACAGCATTCATCACTTATATGCGACGCGCTAAAAAATTAAAAGAATCTGTGATGTTTGCATTCAAAATACAATCTGAATAAATACAATA
>JAVQJZ010198511.1:0-10112 GCA_036025355.1 Leiopotherapon unicolor | reverse complement strand
ATCAACATTTGGACTTGGTATGTAAATGTTTGGTGTCTTTTTAGTTTGACTTTAGTTTGTCTCTATTGACAAACGTAATGTCACAGTTTGTACTTTTGTTTTTGTAATCTTGATCATTTATTTGATAAAGTTATCTGTCACCTGTTCAAAGACTTTTGTCAACACTTAATTCATTTTCTCAGCTTATTTTCATATATGTGAATATTACATAACTGTCAGATTTAAGAAAACAGTTACACAACAGAGGTTATAAATTAGCCAATCACGTGCCACCAAACAGGATTCACGACTTCTCACACACAAACCATAACCTGCTGACACACACACACACACACACACACAGGCCGGAGCTGCAGGAATGTCCTCGGTCCTGTCTGTCTCAGGTGTGTGTTCAGGTGTGTTCTGCCTTTGAGCCAGGCAGCAGGTCAGTGAGCGGCTCTCTGTGGAAACTGACGGAATAAAAAACATTAAAATTCAAACCTTTGAAATGTTTCTGAATTCTTCCACCGCGTTAAAAACGCTGTTTAAGACGTATTAAAGGTAAAACTTGTTCTGTCTCTTTTCACTGTGTGAGAAGAAACGGCATCAGCAAACATCTTCACCTGTAAACTCACCTGACCGCTCTCCTACCTGTCCTCATTCATCGCTGAGTCCCCGCCCACTGATGACATCACAGGCCAACCTGAGTTTCAGGATTTCAGAAACAGGCCGACTCCCTGAGAGAGAAAGGTAAGAAGCTGCTCCTTCTGACGTGCAGACAGAAAAAGGACTTCAGTTCATCGGCTGTGATGTTCGGAGCTCATTTTAAAGGGACTGAAGCTTCAAACCTTTTTAACCTGATTCAATAACCTGCGAGCTCTTTTCACTTTTTCTGCGTCAACAAGCCAGAGACAGCGAGAGTGAGTCCGGTTTATGGACAAGTGTGTGTGTGTGTGTGTGTGTATGTTCACACATATTTTGCATATTTCCTGTCATGGAGTTTCCTGTTTGTAAACGCTGACACAGTCCGGGACCAGAAGGTTCAGGTGGTCCGGCCCCGGTGCCGTCGTCATGGTGACGGTGCGGCTCAGGACGAACCAGGACCAGTTTGTGGAGCTGAGCTGGACCAGCAGAGACCAGAACTTCATCAGCGTGTTGATGTTTCCTCTCACTGATTCACTGACTCAGACTTTTTAAAGCTGAGCTCCACGCTGCTTTAAGCCGCCTCGTCCTGACTGCGTCCTCGCAGACGAGTAAAGTTAGAAGCAACAGAAAGTTTGAGCGACAGACAGGAAGGAGCAGATTTGTCTCTGCTGTTTCTGAAGGTTCAGCAAACGTCACCTGAACGTCCACCTGCAGCTCCTCATCAAGCTCATTATTTATGTAACATGTTTTTTATTTCGGTTGATAAAACAGCAGAACCTGTGAGCCTGTTGGTCACATGATGTCACAGACAGGTGAGGTGGCTCCGCCCCTCTCTTCCTGCTCACACCTGTCTAGAGCAGGTGGTTATCAGCCCCATCTGTAACACAGACAGGAAGCTGCAGACAGGTAGAGAAAGTGTGTGTGTGTGTGTGTGTACGTGCTCAGTGACTCACTTTACGATGTTTTGTTATTTTTGAGCTTTGTGTGTCAGAGTTCAGATGTTTCAGCAGGAATGTTGTTGATCTGGTCCTGGTCCTGGTCTTGGTCTTGGTCCTGGTCCTGGTCCTGGTCCTGGTCTTGGTCTTGGTCCTGGTCTTGGTCTTGGTCCAGGTCCTGGTCGTGGTTCTGTGTTCAGGTTGTGCTGCTGACCTGTTGGACTGTGTTGAGTCGGGTCGGAGCGATGTGCGCTGACGCTCCTCACAGGAAGTGTCTCTCAGCTGTTTGTGTCCTCCAGCAGATGATGGCGGAGGCGGCGGCGGCGCCGGATCTGTTCTCGGAGCAGGAGCTGACCTGCTCCATCTGTCTGGACCTGTTCAATGAACCCGTCTCCACTCCCTGCGGACACAACTTCTGCCAGGTAAGCGTCACACACACCTCACCTGGCCGGCCCACAGGCCCGTCAGGCTGAAGCTGAACAGCTGTGGGAGGTTTTAGACCAACAAACACTAAAATGTGACCTTTGACCTTCATCGGTGCCACCGAGGCTCCTTTCGGGCGTCTGATCGGTGACGCTTTACGCTGCTTCTTCCTTTCATTCAGCACCATCTGTTGTCTGTTATACTTCATGTTTGTTTGTGCAGCATCACGGTCTGAGCGTCGTCTTCTTCTGTGGTTTCTCTGCAGGCCTGTATTGGGGGGTACTGGGCGTCCAGTCCGGTCTGCACCTGCCCCCTCTGTAAACGCCAGTTTGATGAACGTCCTCAGCTCAGTGTCAACAAGGTCTTCGCTCTCATCGCAGATAAATACAAAGTGGCTCGTTACGGCGCCGCAGGGTT
Source organism: Leiopotherapon unicolor (assembly GCA_036025355.1). Taxonomy (NCBI): domain Eukaryota; kingdom Metazoa; phylum Chordata; class Actinopteri; order Centrarchiformes; family Terapontidae; genus Leiopotherapon; species Leiopotherapon unicolor. The sequence continues at coordinate 7,713 of JAVQJZ010198511.1, read as the reverse complement.
GCCGGTGCCGGTCAGTAACGGGATGGCAGCCGTCGCCATGACAACAAACGCAGAGCCTGGCGGCACCAACCCGTTTCTGACGGCGTCCGGCGAGGAGGTGGTGTGGTGTGACGTCTGCACAGGTGTGAAGCAGCCTGCCGTCAGCTCCTGTCTCACCTGCACCGCCTCGTACTGCGCTGAGCACGTGCGGCCGCATCAGACCACGCCTTTCTACGCCAAACACACTCTGATGGACCCGCAGGAGGCCCTCAGGGGCCGCACCTGCTCTACACACCACCGCCTGCTGGAGGTGAGCACAGCTTACTGACGGCAGGAAACTTCCTGCAGAGAGAAACAGTGACGTCACCGCGTCCACAGCTCGGCGTCCTGCAGCGTCAAACAGTCGCGATGGTTCGCTGCAGACAGTGTCAAACACGTCGGCGTCTCTTTTCAGAGTTTACGTGCTTCTGTTTTTTATTTAAAGTACATTTTCAGCGTTTTTTAACATCAGCAGGGCGGTTGTTGATTTTCGATTGGCCTAAAGTTACCTCCTGATGTGTTCACTCGTCCAGGTGTACTGTCGGACGTGTCAGCGCTGCATCTGTGCCATCTGTGTCCTGGAGGAACATCGAACACACAAAACTGTCTCTGTCCAGACAGAGAGACTCAGCAAACAGGTAAAGAGGAAAACGGCGGTGGTAACGCAGGCTGAGCCGTAAAAATGAAATGTTAACGTCCATCTTTTGTTCGCCTGTGTGTTCAGAAACAGGTCGCCAGGACGGAGCAGGAGATCCTGAACCGGATCAAAGAGAAGGAGATTCATGTAGCTCAGCTGAAGAGGAAGCTGGAGGGAGTGAAGGTCGGCCATCTTGTTCAGCGTGAACTCTGTCTGACGGAGTTTAAAAGAAGCCATGTTTGAGTTTTTACTCAGTTTTATTCAGAGTTAGCCGGCGGTTTGCGCCAGCTGTGTGACTTCCTGTCTGTGCTGCGTTTGTGATTCGCTGTCAGAGCTACGCGGACGGAGAGCGAGGCGACGTGGAGCAGCTGCTGGACGAAGCGTCGAGCTCGTTGGACAGGATCCGCTCGCAGGTTGTGGGCGGGATCGAGAGCCAGCTGGATGCCGTGATGTCAAAGGGGGAGGGGCTTGTGAGTCGTCTGGAGGCGGAGCTTAGCCAGCTGATGGAGAGGAGGGCGACGCTGGAGGTCCAGGCCATCAGTCAGGACCACATCAGCTTCCTGCAGGTGAGACCAGACTATTCATGTAACAGCCCCCCCCACCCCACCCCCGTCTCTCCTGCCTCACCCCTCTCACCCCTCCTCCCCCTCAGAGTTACGAGGAGGCCACGGCTCCGCTGTCGGAGGAGCAGGAGGACGAGGTGGACGAGGAGGAGTTCTCCCTCCACTTCCAGCTGGGGGAGGTGAAGAGCTCTCTGTCTGAGGTGAAGGACAGGATGGAGGACATCAGGATGGGGGAGGTCCGGTCCGGATGCTCGGGGGGGTCCCGAGGATCCTGTGAGTGTGAGCAGACGGGGGGAAGAACGGTAAGTGAGCGCGAGGCGGCTCAGGACTGACCTCCGATGTGTTCAGTCTCCTCAGGCGACCTGATGCTGGCAGAGAGCGTAATGAGCCTGCGAGGGAGCAGCGCCAGTCTGAAGAAGAGCCAGTGGTCTCTGAAAGGTCGATGTTTCATTGTGACATCTGTAACAGTGAGGACTCTTAATGTGAAAGAATTCTGACTGTTTCCTGTCTGTCTGCAGATATGAAGAAGAACAAACCGGTTTCAGGTTCGTGTCTGTCTGATCAATAACTACAAATACAGCGTATTATTATTTATTAATGAATCCTGTTTCTGTCTCAGGACACAAGAAGGCTCGAGTCTACATGGGTGAGTTTAATGAACTTTTATTTCATTTTCATTTTGTTTTCATTTAGCTGAACGTTAACTCTCAGAGGAACCTGATGATAAACATCTTATCATTAAAGCACCAGGGGGGGGGCCTCTGTACTGAAGTCTGCCCACACTCGATCAGTAATCAATAATCGGTAAATAATGGCAGTCCAGCCACCAGGATACTCCTCTCCTGACAAACTTTCACCCCCCAGAGGCAGTTGCGGTGTGTTTTGAAGGTTACGGGGGGGTCAGACCTTCATCTGTGTTTGTTTCCAGAGGACGTGACGTTGAACCCGGTGACGGCGTACCCCTTCCTGATCCTGTCCGAGGACAGGAAGCAGGTGAAGAGAGGCGAGAAGCTGCAGTTCTACAGAAACAGTCAGCAGCGCTTCGACGTCTGGTCCTGCGTCGTCGCTAAAGAAGGATTCAGCAGCGGGCGACACTACTGGGAGGTCGGACTGAGCTCACAGCCGTAATCTGAGCCAGGATCCACAGTCACGTACCAAATGTCTGCTCTGTGTCCACCTGTGGCAGGTGTTTGTCGGGGACAGTAAGGACTGGAAGCTGGGCGTGGTCAGCGAGTCGGCTCAGAGGAAGGGTCTGATCGACATGAGCCCCTCCAACGGGTACTACGCCCTCTGGTGGAGCGGCAGCCAGCTGCGAGCGCTCACCGCCCCCCCCATCACCAAGGTCCAGCACCTCCGATCAAACCATCGTCCAAAAAACTTCAGATGATATGTGGCTGAAAACTGTAGTCTCATTATGGAAAAACAGGATGCATAAACAGGGTTTATGTCAAATCATGAACCCTAACCTGAGAAAAGTCATTTTGATGTGATATCTATCCTGAGTTTAAGACGTGATTTTAATCTAGCAAGTCCAAATGAAAACAGCATTTTTAGGTAAAAATGTAAATATTGAAAAATTATGTTTATCTTATAATGAAGACTTTCATAATTAATATTGTACAGAAATATTTCTTCTCCATTTAAATGACTTCTGTATTATTATGATTTTGACTTTTCATTCCATTATTCATATTTGTCAAATAACTTTTCTTCACATTTGTGAAAACGTCTTCAGTTTTATCGTTTGTAGCTTCATTAACTTTGCTTCCATAATTTATTGCCACACTGACGTCTTTTCACTGACATTTTACTGATGGACGCAAACTTAGTTGTTTATCATCATAACAGACAGAAAACTAAGTGAGTGAAACGAATGCTTTGTGTTTTGCAGGTGAAGAGTCCTCCGAAGCTCCGTCAGGTGGGCGTGTTCCTGGACGTGGAGGAGGGTCAGGTGTCTTTTTATAATGTGAAATCGGGCTCAGAGATCTACAGCTTCACCGGATCCTCCGAGTTCACCGGGAGGATGTTTCCTCTGCTGGGAACCGGAGACAAAGAGGTCCCCCTGGTGCTCATCACCACTCAGAACCACCTGGCCTGAGAGGCCTGGGGCCAGACGGGGGGGCCGAAACGGAGAGGGGGAGGGGCGGAAAGCAGGACTCACTGGTGGAGGGAGAAAGGGGGAGCAGCGGGACTTTACCAGCTGATGGTGACCATGTTGGAGGTCGCGGCTGTTGTAGACTTCAGAGTCTCATCGCAGGTGGATCAGAATCATCAGGAGATGCTGCGTCGTCACCATGACAACGCAGCATCTCCTTAGTTTCTCCCTATAAAAACCTTTTCATGCTCTGCCGACAGCTGATGTTGATCCTCTCATGCGTTTTATGTAACAAACATTTTGTCATTTAACAGAATAAAACGACATGTTGCTGTAAATCGTTAAATTTGAATTATATGGTGATAATAAGGATAAAATCTTGCGAGATGATAAATATCCTGTTTTACTAAAAAAGATCTTTGAAAAATGTGAATTTCTGAAGTTTGCTTTTCTGGTTAAAGTGAATCCACATTTTATATGGAGACAATAATTAAATAAAATTTTGTTGTGAAATAAATAAATAAATGAGTGGAGTGAAATTTTGAAATGTAACTTGTATATTGATAAATAATTGTAATGAAAAAAACTAATTGAAACTGATTTTATCACTTGAATTTTCACATCATAATAAGAAATTTGTTTCTTGAGATATCCTTTTAAAAAGTGTTCTCATGTCACCTGCACCGACAGTGGAGTTGTCTCCGCCCTCCCCACATTTCAGCCAATCATGACGGTTTGATGACGACACCTGTCACCATCAGCAACATCTGAGAAAAGCTCTTTACTAAAGTCTGTCTAAATACACTTTATTGCCACAAGTATTTGCTCCCCCATCCAAATAATCAGAATCAGGTGTTCCAGTCACTTTCATGGCCACAGGTGTATAAAATCAAGCACCTCGGCATGCAGACTGCTTTTACAAACAGGTGAAAGAACGAGTCGCTCTCAGGAGCTCGGTGAGCTCCAGCGTTTAACTGTGATAGGATGCAGCCTGTGCAACAAATCCAGTCTGACTTTTCCTCGCTCATAAATTCTCCACAGTCAGCTGTCAGCTGGATTATAAGACAGTGGAAATGTGTGGGAACGACAGCAGCTCAGCCACTTAAACTGACGGAGCACGGTCAGCGGATGTGGAGGCGCATACAGCGAAGAGGTCGCCAAATTTCTGCAGTCAGTCACTACAGACCTTCAAACTTCATGTGGCCTTCAGATTGGCTAAAAAACAGCGCAGAGAGCTTCATGGATGAGTTTCCACGGCCGAGCAGCCAAACATCACCAAGTGCAAAGCGTCGGACACAGTGGTGTAAACACGCCGCCACTGGAGAGTCGTGGAGACGCCTTCTCTGTGATGAATCGCTTCTCCATCTGGCAATCTGATGGACGAGTCTGGGTTTGGCGGTTGCAGGAGAACGATGCTTGTCGGACTGCATTGTGCCAAGATTGGTGGAGGGTTTTTTTTTTTTCAGGCTTGGCCCCGTAGCTCCAGAGAAATGAACTCTGAATGCTTCAGCATACCGAGACATTTCTGCTCCCGACTTTGTGTGAACAGTTTGGAGCTGCCCCGTCCTCTTCCAACATGACTGCACCGGTGCACAAAGCAAAGCCCATAAAGACGTGACCTCAACCCGACAGAGCAGCTTTGGGATGAATTAGAGAATTAGAGGAATTATTTATTATGAATTAGAGACTGAGATCCAGACCTTCTCCTCCAACATCAGTGCGACCTCACAAATGTGCTTCTGGACGAACGGTCAAAAATCCCCATAAACACTCTCCTAAACCAAACTGGACAAACTTCCCAGAAGAGTTGAAGCTGTTACAGCTGCAGAGGGTGGACCGACGCCATATTGAACCCTGTGGATTAGGATGTACGTTCATACGCGAGTCAAGGCAGGTGAGCGCGCACACACACACACACACACACACACACACACACACACACACACACACACACAACCAAACAGGCAGTGTGCTCGCTTGTTTCAGTGTGTTGGTGGAATTAAGTTTATTCAAATTGCTGCCCTGATGATACTGTTTTTGAACAAAAAGAAACAAACTCTGATTTAACCAGAACATGAAATCACTGAAAACACCAAAAAGGAGAAAATCAGTTTCAAAATGAGGAAATCCAAATAACAAATCACACCAGCATCAATGTTTTCTGTTTTGAATGTACAACAGCAACTCAGGAATCACTCAGAAAAACACAAACAAGCTCAGATTAAAGTGTCAAATCTTTCTCTGGTTTACTTGAGTCCATTTCCTACATTTCCCACAGTGCACTTGAAAGCCGCCAGAGAAGCATGTTGGAGGAGGTCTCATATATTTATGAAAATCAACCTGCTGCTCACTGCTGTATTATTAATGAGCTCTGGGAACATTTTAGGAAGTTTACTAAAAGTTCACGAACACTTTTAGATGATAATTTTAGGAAACTAAAATGCTGTAGTTTAATTTTCTTGCTGACAACCTGCTCTCTGCTGGTCTGTCTGCTTTATACGGAGGATTAAACAGACTCTCTGAACACAAATCATACAAATCCTTTTGGTTTTATTATTCTGGTCTCTCTCTTCCTTCAGCTCTTCACTTCATCAGCAGCACCGAAGTCTGAGATCTGAGACAAATCACATCTTTAATTTGAAGGTTAAAGCTGCAGTTTCTCGCTCTAATTCTTCATGACGGTTTTTTTTATTCATTTTACTTCTCTTCCCAGTAAACTGTTGTTTTCTCGTTGTTTATCCTCTTACGTTGCTCAGTTAGCTCATGTGGGTGGAGCTTTGTCAAATACTCTGCTCTGATTGGCTGTTGTACATTTTTTAAAATAAATATGAATGTCATTTTTACCTCCTTCTGCTTTAGTCATGATGTAATCCGACAGGTATGAGGTCATAAAAGTGGTGATAACGTGCTGCAGTTTGTACGTTAGACAGACGTCACAATTATAATCATTCAAGTTCATATTTTATTTAACATAAATCATATTGCAGTCAATGTGAACAGCTGGGGTTTCAATATACACAATAGAATCGTAACATTTTAAGCCCCGCCCTGCTGTGACCCCGCCCACAACGACCGTCCCACCCGACAAAAATGAAAATCTAAGGCCCCTCCCCCTCCCTCATAGACCCCGCCCACCCCACTCCTTTAAACACACTCAAGTAACCCGCCCCCCCACAACAGCCTCGCACACCTGACAGGATGCTCCGCCCCCCCCGACGCCGAGTGTGTGTATATTTGTGTGCGTTTGTGTGTGTGTTTGTGTGTAATTTAGCAGCAAACTCCAAACTGATTCATCTCAGCACGTTTTTGTTGTTACGACAAATAAAATCAGGTTCCATTTCAGCCAAAATTTCCACCCTGGTTGATTCACCTGTCTCACCTGTCTCACCTGCAGCTGGTCACGTGACCGCCAGCAGACTGACAGGTTTATTTACCGAGTGACTCAACAAATCCAATGACGTCTCGCTTTCATTTTAAGGTACATTTGCTATCATAAGCTCCGCCCTCCACATGGAGGCCGCTAAATCGTCTTAAACGTTTAAAGGCGCACCTGCTCACACTGTCAGTAATAAGCCCCTCCCCCTTGAGTCATGCCTCAGAAGCTCCTCCCTCCAGACCTGACATCGTTACACCTTCAGTTGTGGCGTCACTGCAGGCTGAAAACTACTTTCCTGTTTGAAGGGGCTTTTTAAGGCGTACCTGATTGTGCTGTGGCTCCTCCCACTGTTACTAACAAGCCCCTCCCAGTCTGATGGGCCCCTCCCCTCACTGGGACACCATTTCATCTGCAGCAGTGGAGTTACTCTCAGCTGTTTCATCTTGAGGGACTTTTTTAAGGCGCATCTACTTGAGACTCACAGCCCCTCCCACCACGGAAAGCTCCTCCCACAACGGATTATAGGCCCCTCCCCCCACCTGTCGACATCTTGCTAGCTAAGAACATGATGACAATTTATTCAGCGGGAAAGGCCGTCGCATGTGGAACTACTTCGTTGTTTTCACCGGGAGGTTGCAGAGAAATCCTGGTCGAACAGACGTTTGTGCGATTGGAGTTTGCTGCCAGCTGACGCGAAACAAACAAACAAACAAACAAAAGGCAGCGAGAGAGAGGGGGCGTGTCCTTCTGAACACCTGTCTGACGCAGGCGTCTTTTGCCACAAGCAAAATAAAAAAAATAAAAAAAAAAACAGAAAATCACGTGGGTATCATTATCATCATCAGCATTGTGGCGTTCTCCGAATCATCAACTCACCCGAGCAACATTCATCCCTCCCCCCTCCCTCCCCCGTGGCCGCTCGCTGGCGGCCATCTTTTCAAGTCCAGTTCTGATGTGTTGTGTGCCGGCGTCCCCCTGTGGGCGTGTAAACGGTTGAATGCTGCGTCTCGGAAGTAAAACAGAG
>JAVQJZ010198444.1:0-24645 GCA_036025355.1 Leiopotherapon unicolor | reverse complement strand
TGCCATTGCAAAGCAACTCTGGGAAATAGCCAGATCCAAACATAGAGAAAAAGTTTGAAAAGTCAGAATTGGAAGATGGTGAAAGGAAACGAGACAGACAGATGGAGCTGTGAGGACATGGTGCTGGTCTTTTTTATGGTTGATGTGTCAAAGAAGGACACACTTTTATAATCAGTTTCTCTCCCTCTGTTTTCCTTTCCTACTCTTACACGTGTGTGGCAGTGTAGGTAAGCAGACGCACCCACCTAGAGCTTTAGAGGACCTGACACCATGCTCTGAATCTTTGCAGGGTCCAACTGTTATCAGTTAGTCAGCAGGTTTAATTGCAGCATTTTAAGAGATGCAAGCAAGCACTGGTAGAATATAATGTCTCAACTTCATTGCAGATAACAACAGAGTTATTTCAGACTTTCGACAGGAGCGAGCCACTGACACAAAGAGAGAAGTACGCCAGCAGAAGCAAGCAAGCCGATGGCAAGTGTAAAGAAAGAGCAGTGCAAATGTGTTTTTAACCGCCTCACATACTGTGTGCAAACAGAATTACACACTCGAGGCTGTGGAAGTATAACCTGCCTGATTGCTGCGAGTGAATGTTTGATGGTGTTTCTTTGTGTTTTGCCTGATGAGAGGGAGGCGTACATACCGATGCAGGGCCGTCCCACTCCCTGAGATCTGTAGCCACGCGGACACGTGCAGTGGTAGCTGCCTCTGGTGTTCTCACAGATCTGATTGTATCTGCACTGATGAGTCCCGTCTCTGCACTCATCGATGTCTACAGCGGGACACGGAAGTAAACAATGGTGCAAAACTGAAATTACTCTCTTTCTCTCTGGCTTATGAATAAATGCTGTTTGAGTGGTGAGTACTCACCTACACATGTCCCATTTGCACCTTTGGTCATACCATTGGGACACAAGTCAATGCAGGTGTAACCGCCCCGAGTGTTTTTACACTGCTGATCTGAGCGACATACCCTCTGTCTGCACTCGTTTATGTCTGTGGTGATGAGACAGAGGAGAGGTAAACATCCAGAGCAACTGTCCTTTGAGGATATTAGTTAGGATCAGGACTACATTGTTTAAAGCTGCTAAACTATATTAAAAAAACATAATGACTTTTTTATGGGTAATACATATAAAGCATTTTATGAAGAAGTGTGAATGTCTCACCTATACAGCGTCGGTTCCTGAGTTGGAAGCCCGGCTCGCAGGCGCATCGGTAGCTACCAATCGTGTTCAGACAGTGCTGATTGCACGGATTGGACTCCTGGCACTCATTCACGTCTGAGCAACACAGACGACAAACGTGTCACATCGGCAACACTCAGAACAGATGCTAAGTGGGTGGATAAAGCCTGCTGATGTACCTGTGCAGCTGAGGCCATCAGCTGTTCTCCTGAAGCCACGGCCACAGCGCATGACACACCGGTAAGAGCCAATGGTGTTCTCACAGTCCTGACCGTCGTGGCACACGTTCCCGCCCAGCGAACATTCATCGATGTCTACAAGAGCAAAGAGCAGTGAATTATTCAAACGATCGCCTGTTTGGGTAACAGCATCGGGCCGGGTGTGTGTTTGTGAGCTGTTTACCTTGACATGTCCTGCCGTCAGCTGAGATGGTGAGGCCCCGTGGACAAGAGCAATAGTAGGTGCCCATGGCGTTGTGACAGGCATGAGAACATGGATTACCGACCACACACTCGTTCTCATCTGCAGCACGTAAATGAGACGGAGATTTAAGCAGTGTTTGGGTAAACTGTTTAGTTTAGTGAAGTATGTGTCTTTAAAATGAAATTTTCAATAGATTGTTAATTTATATAATTAGATTATTATTTTTAGATAATTAGGCTACGTGCTGCTAACGTCAACAAGCCAGAAACTATAACGCTGTTTAACTGATTCTTTCCTGAGTTGAGGCACAATAAGTTGTGAAATCATTACCTGCACAGTAGGGCCCAGCAGAGACCAAAGTGAATCCATGAGGACACTGGTTACTGCGATCTCCTGGAATCATGTACATATTTCAGCTTTAAAATTTTGACTACATTGAGACATGAAACATTAACATTAAAAAAAAAAAAAGTTGACTGGGTCACTAAGCAGCAACAGCAACAACAAAAATCCAGAACTCAATATCAAGTAAGTAGACTTCATCTCTCATCCACAGTAAAAACATCCTTTCCATTCATTTTTACAGACCAGTATTCTCACCCTTGGTGATACTAGCTTGGATGCTGAACTCCAGCATCTCCTCCAGAGGGTGGTAGTGGGCGCTGATGGCGGTGGCGTGCAGCATCTCTACGAGGTAGGGCATCTTTCCCTTGGACAGGTCGTAGGAGATGGTGTGGTTCCACGAGTAGGGCACGCTCTCCCTGTCGATGCTGAACATGCGGGTGGACAATGCGTACAGCTGGCCGGGGCCTGTCTGGATGTAATCCTCCGTGTAGTCCTGAGGCCAACAAAGTGTAAAGCTCAAACATTTTGACACGCTTTTGCAAATTTACGACTGTGAGGATGTGTGATTTGTGTTTAAGTGGTTAGAGTTGAAAATCACTAGTAACACGCTGAATCGTGCAGCATTTGTTAGGCTCATGATATATGTAGACATTTATAATTTTTTAAACAGAAGAAATCTGGTTCAAACTTACTAAATACATCTAAAACAGTCCACACATTCGGATCCATTGCATAGTTTGTTCAGTCACCTTGATGTTGATGTCAGCATGTGAGGGCAGCTGTAGGATGTGACCGTTCACTACGATGTCCAGTAACAGCGCTCCATCCGAATCCAGGCCTCTGGCGATGTGGGTCATCCTCAGGATCTCACCTACCAAGATCCAATCACACCACAGATGTCTACTGACTTTGTTCTTATTAACAGCACAAGCAGCAGGTTGAACCCACTATGTGTAATAATATAAATTGCTCACATTATAGTAATAATACAGACACGGTAAGGACTGTCCATTCTTACCTGTGGCAAACTCCACCTGTGTCTCTCGCCTGAAAACGCCTCCTGTGAGCGTGTAGCCATTGACAGCCTCGCCTACTTCCTGTGCAGTGGTCCAGTAGACAGGGTTCAGGATGGAGATGAGCTTTCTCATTGCAGGACCTTGAAAATGAAGGAAGGAAGTAGAGTGCATTTCATTTATTATAAGAATTATTGAGAAAATTCAAGAGAATGACTCAGGTGCACCAGTTATGTGGAGGCAGGTATTATTTTGTGTACATCACATTAAGTTTAATAATGCCCACCTAATGTCCTTGGTACGTTAGTAATAGTGGCCTTTATGATTCTGCCTCCAGACTTGCCGTCCGTGATGGTGGCATTTAGGATGGCAATGCCAAACTCAATGTCATTGATGTTCCCTATGATGCTTCCTCGCGCCTTCTGGGGCCCACCTGGCAAAAAGAAACAGGAAAGCTTCGAGTGCTGCACTCAGCTGCATGCATTGATTTTTACTTACAAAACAGCCTTACCTGGGCAGGCCTGAGTGTTACACCTGGACAGCTGAGAGGAGTCTCCTGGACATGGCCGGCCACTGTTGCTGGGAGAGGGACTGTTACAGAGGCGGACCCGTGTCCTCTCTCCTCCCCCACAGGAAGCAGAGCATTCTCCCCACGGCTCCCATGGACCCCAGTTACCATCGACTGCAAATATATACCCCAAAGCAGACAGGCAGAGTCATGAGTTCAGGGGAGTCTTTTAAGGATATTTAAAAAATGACAAAATACACAGTTTGTACCACAAACGTATCTTTTTAACTAAAAGTTTAATAAACACCCATATGGACATGTTTTTATGCATTGTTTTCTCAGGTCCCGTTACTCAGCATGCAGCAACTGCTTAGCTCTGTTCATTAAGTTCAGCTGCTTTCTTTTTCATCTCAAGAGCATATTAAAGACGTGAAGGAGCTTATCTACCTTGTTAACACACTCTTAGAGATGTCTTAGACATGCAGACTCACCCGGACAGTTAACTGTGTTGCATCTCTGTATCTGTGTATCTGCGCCCGCACACGCCCTCCCACCATTGGCAGGTCTGGGGTTGTCACATGTCCTGTAGCGCCTCATCTGACCACCGTTACATGTCTTACTGCAGCTGCCCCAGCTGCTCCATGGACCCCAGTTACCGCTGACTGAGAGGAGGAAAGTTCACCTATCAAACACTTTCACAGACTGATATTCTGAAATAGATAACGCTCTTTATTGTAAAGTATGCAGCATTTGTGAAATCTAATAGATAAAGTATGACTCACTGGGGCAGGGGTCACTGTTACAGAAGTCAATGTGCACGTCGTTGCCTTCACACTGCCTGCCTCCATGCTGAGGGGCGGGGCTAGCACAGAGGCGTGTCCTCTGCCTGGTCCCGCCTCCGCAGGAAACACTGCAGGCTCCCCAGCTCACCCAGGGTGACCACTTCCCATCCACTGTGGGGCACAAGAGAAGAAGAAGCAGGAACACCGGTCACTTTATTTAAAACCTTTAGTAATGTGCATGTGGACAAAAATCACTTTTAATCTGATGTCATCATAGAGTACAGTCCCTGAGCCCTCACCAGGACACGGCCTCTCCTTGCACACTTGCGTCTGGGTGTCCGAGCCCTCACACTGCGGCCCATCAAAAGCTGGAGGAGGGTTGTTGCACAGGCGGATTCTGGACTGCATGCCCTTACCACAGGTCTCACTGCACGGGCTCCACGGTAGCCACAACCCCCAGCTACCAGCAACTGTAGTGCAAACAAAGTCAAAGATTTACTCAAGTACTAAACTTAATTCAAATTTTGAGATTCTTTTCCATTTGATGCCACCTTACACTATATTTCTGAGAAAGATTCTGTACTTCATTGTTTTTATTTGACAGCTGCAGTTAAAGGTTAATTTCTTGACAATGATTTTAACATTAATGTCTACTCATCTTACAAAATGATTAGTGGTTATACATGAACTACATGAAGAAATCTAAATTGGCCCAAACTTACCTTTCAAACAACAACAATAAATATCGAACTGCAACATTACGTTAGTTTACATCACATAAGTAATAATAATCCAGCCATTTAATATAGAATAATATAACACACACTGTAAGAATAGGGAGTCTCCTGCTTTATTTAAAGGAAACGTATTTGGTTACTCACCCGGACACGGTCTGACACTGCACATGATGACCTCCACTGCCTTCCCCTCACACGGCCGGCCCCCATGCTGAGCTGGAGGGTTGCTGCAGGTCCGGACCCTGGTTCTGTTGCCCTGACCGCAGGTACGAGAACACTCCTCCCACAGAGACCACTCCGACCAGTTACCATCCACTGGAGGGGGACAAAGGTCTTTTTTACCACATGTGCCATTGAGAGGACAGGCTGAATCTTCTGCCTCTGATTTTTTAAAGCACTCTCACCCGGACACGGCTTTCCCTGACAACTCCGAGTGTCTGTGTCTGATCCTGCGCAGTGACGGCCCCCATTGGCAGGCAGAGGATTGTTACACTGTCTCAGCCTCTTCTGGGATCCGACACCACAGGACACACTGCACGGACCCCACTCTGCCCACTCTGAGAAGCCCCCGTGAACTGAAAAACAAATGAATGCACATTAATACAAACAGATTTTTAGGTAGCTCCTTGTTTTAAAGGAGGAAAAGGGTGAATTCAGGTTCACCCAGCTCACCTCGCACAGTGAGAGTGACCCTGACTAGTACTGATCCGAGCAAGTTTCTGGCCACACATTCGTATTCAGACGTGTCCTCCTTCTGGGCACTGCTGATCCTGAGGGAACTGTTGGACAGGGTGGAGAAGCGGTCGTTGCCCAGAAGGGGGCGCCCCTGTCGGGACCACTCGATCATGGGGGTGGGCTCGCCCTCCGCCTGACAGTTGAGCACAACTGTGGTGCCCGCATCCACCACTGTATCCACTGGCTCCACTATGATGGAGGGTGCACCTGGAAGGAGGGTACATCCATGTAATCTTTAAAGGGCTATGATGTCACTGGTTAAGGTGCAGCACCAAATCACTGGTTAACTCTTTTAGGCTATAACAACTTTCAGTTTAATATTTTGACTGTGCAGCAAAAGTCAGATTTGATGCTTACTCTGCAGGGTCAGTGTGACACTCCTTTCCACCACGCCTGCATCATTAGTTGCCACACACATGTAGCTGCCTGCATCTTCACCCTGCGTAAAATATCATGAAAACTCAGGTCATTATCATAATCAAAATATGTTTAAAAATTAATTCAGACCTTAAATATATTCTTTACAAGCGAGAGCACTCCAACATTTTGTACAAAACCTTACAAATAAGAGCTCTGGTGTGTTTTCGTACCACTGTGCCGTAGATGGCCAGAGAGCCGTTGTCCAGCTGTTGGATGCGGTTGTTGATCTGTACGTTTATGCCACTCTTGCTCCACTGGATGGTGGGCAAGGGGTCTCCCCGGACCTCACAGTTCAAGATGGCATTGCCGCCCAGAGGCTCAATACGGTTGGAGTGAAGGTCCCCATCAATGATAGGAGGCTCTGGAGACAGACAGAAGAACTTTAACAATAAAGACACATTACTTGATTAGGGTCGAGTTGTAGGCTACGTAACAATGCTTAACCTTTAAATCCTCCTCTTAATATTTATAAGCAGCATACAAACATTTAATAAAGGGCTTTCTAACACACTGTGATGTAGTTTAATGCAGATAAGAGAACATTTTTTAAATGTTTATTTTTATGTATTGTTTTTAAATGCACAATATTGTACACACATTGTTTGACTGTCAGTGCACACAGAAGGTCTTTTAGCTATTTTAAGAAACATTCTTAAAATTAATGAACATTTACATTTACCAACAACTACATTATAATGTGTTATAAACCATTTATTGAATGTTTATTTTCTGTTTATATATGCTGCTAAAAGTGTTACCAGTTACGTCAGTATGAAGTATGAAAATGAGTCAGATAGTTCCATGTGGTTTTACCTTTGACATAGACAAAGCCCAGTGATTTGATGGTTCCTACGCTGTTTTCTGCCACGCAGGTGTAAGTGCCAGAGTCGTCTCTGTTCACTCTGTCTATTACCAGCTCACTGTGGCCGTTCATATGATCGTAGTGAACTAAAAAAAAACAAAGACAATAAGAGAAAAAGACAGTTAAGACATCATATAGTTAAGCTGCATAAATATTTGATTTTTCAGTAAAAATTTTTTTGATGTAAAGCATTTCCCTAAATAATTGGAGGTCTTGCTATATGTACCTGGGATAATGTTGTTATTGAAGGCCCATGATATCCTGGGCGGGGGGATGCCACTGACTCCACAGGTCAGCAGGAGGCGCTCTCCCTTGTTGAGCGCCACGTCTAGGAGCAGCTCCGTGAAGGCGGGGTGAGTGTGGACAGACAGGATCACCGTCCGACTGTCCTGTCCCACTTCATTTGTGGCAACACAGGTGTAACTGCCTGCATCGTCCGGCTGGTAGGGATGGAGTCGGGACGAGGGGGAGAAAAATTTTTTGAATGCATCAAACAACATGCATTTGTGGTAGCTGGGCCTGACGCAATCTCAAAGAACTGGATGAAACCATGTCTACCCAAACTAAATTTAAATCTGCACACTGTGTCTTTCTTTGCCTTACCTGAGCGATGTCTATCACCAGCTCTCCAGAGGGCAGGATTGTGTACTCCCCTGTGCTTTCAATGAGAGGATTACCGTCCTTCTCCCAGGACAGGCTGGGCTGAGGGACTCCCTCTGCCACACACACCAGCTGAGCCTGACTGTTCTCCACCACTGCCACCTCCTGTTCGCCACCACGAATGGAAGGCGGGACTGCAAAGGCAGGAGAGTTTCATTTTTCATTATACATTCATTTTAAAACATTCATTAGTTATAGTTTTAGAAAAGATACAAACTGATTAATTCGACCTCTCTGTCTGATTAAATCAGTTTACAGTGGTACAAAGAGCTGACCTTTCAAAAGCCAAACTATCTCACATATATCCCCCATCTCAGAGTACTGGATGGAGGTTTTTCACACTCTTTCTCAAGTGTTTAAGATCAAGCTGGAGACAGGTCCTCTGGCTGCTCTATTTGGGTTTATCAGTAAGAGCGTCCATCTAATGCCAGATAAACTGCGATACTTATCCTTCATCCTGCTTCTTGCTCTGCAATCCTGCTTAGTGGAGGGACGCTGACCCACCCACTCACTCAGAGTGATTGTCAGGTGTGATGTCCTGCTTAAAGCCTGATAAAATCAGATGTTCTCTTAAACATTCAAACAAGACCTTTGATGAAGTGTGGGGGCCTTTTCTGATCACATCCCAATTCCCAAACTCTGTAGAAGGTCCTGTCATTATTATGTTCATGGGGAGGGATTATTTTGTTTATTGTTAATATGGTTAGTATTGTTGCTGTTTTGTTTGTTAGTTTGCCTTCTGTACACTACATAGAGTGCTAATTCACTATCCTGGTGATGATATTTCCCATGACTGACAACTACTTTCATTGTGTACTCACACTTGATGGAAACTTACTCTGTACTGTGAGGCTCATCTCGAGGCTCACTGTGCCCGCCACATTGGCAGCAGTGCAAGTGTACCGTCCAGTATCGCTTGGCTGGATGAAGGAGATCTGCAGGGATCCTGAACTGAGCACCCGCTGGCGTACAGATTCACTCAGCGGCTGCCCGTCTTTATGCCACGTGACAGAGGGCGGAGGGGAGCCGTCAGCTTGGCACTGCAGCATCACAGAGGAGTCCACGGGTGCCAGGTACATTTGAGCCTCTGAGCTGATCACTGGAGGTACTGCGGCAAACAATCAGTTTAAAACAATTATGTGACTGTAAAACCTGGATTTAAAATACTAATGTGGGGGGATGGGGTGAAAGTTTGATGACACACAACTGCTACCTATCAGGATAAAGAGAATATAATTCAAACAAACAGCTCTATCAGAGACTTCTGTAATTTGTTTAATGCTGCAAAAAACATTCACAATATAAGCTTTTTATGCATATCAAAATCCACAATTGTAAAGTGTTCATCTGACATCCCTGTTCACAAAATCATACAGTACATGTGTAAATGAAGTTGCCATTACTTGAGTGTGTGCCCTACCTTGTACTCTGAGTTTGGTCTTTCCCAGAGCAGTGCCAGCAGGATTTTGAGCCACACATATGTAAGTCCCAGAGTCCTGCACAGAAGCCTTAGAGATCTGCAGACTCCCACTAGGTAACACTGTGAAACCTCCACCTGGCATGAAGAGATGTGCTGTCATGATCAGTTACTTATGACTACAGACATGCTCATGTAGACAGGACTACTTACCTGTGGTGGGTATGTTGATGCCCTCCTTCTGCCAGGTGATGGTGGGTCTGGGCGAGCCTGTGGCCTTGCAGGGCAGAGTGACGGGGTTATTCAGGATCACATCCAGGGTGGACGGATGAGACTGGATCAGTGGGAGCTCTGTGGAGTGAGGAAAAGGCTGACGTTCAGAAACATCTCAAGAGGTGAAGTGAACGCACGTCAGAGTCATACAGCCGTTATAGCTTAATGTAAAAATTCATACATTGAATGATTTTTATCACCGAACATGTATCACTAATTTATGTAATCAACAATCAGAATACACAACTATGATATGAAAAGCAATTAAGTTGCGAACAGTAAATATTTTTATCTGCTCCAGCAGCATGTATCTTGACATATTGTTCCTCAGCACATCCTTACCCTGCACTGTGAGCTGCACGTTTCGATGGGTGGAGCCCGCAGCATTCGTGGCCGTGCATGAATAGTGTCCTGCATGGCTGAGCTCAGCTGAGGTGATTTCTATCGGACCTGGACATAGATCATCACACACCAAATCAACACGATAAATATTGCTTAACAGTGACAATATCAGTTATGCACTTGCTCTCTACATATAATGCAACCTGCCACATCTATCACTTGGTAACTGGAGTATTACATGATTCATAGGTGGCTTTTTTAAAAATTTTGCAAGAACAGTTAAAGAGTTAACTGTATGAGATGTGACGGCATATTTAAATACTTTTAGAGACAGTTCCGACAGTTGTATGAAATAAAAGCTGTGTACTTTTTGACTCTGTTTGCATTAATGTGATTCTGACCTGTGGGCAGGATGCTGTAGCCCTGTCCCTCTATGGGAAGCTTCATGCCGTCTTTGCTCCAGTGGATTGTGGGCTCTGGGATGCCAGATGCAGTACAGGCAATGACCACTGGGGAAAGTCTGGTAACAACTAGGTCTGTGGATTCATCGGCTATAGATGGGGGAACTGTGTTGGGGGACATAAGGTACAACAGGTAAGGAAAATACATGATCTTTAGCTCATAAGTCAAAGATGAATTAAATCACATCATGATACAATGTCAATGACAATAGCGTAACAAGAAGTATTGATTTGACAAGAAATTCTGAGTGGCTCACCATGGACAGTGAGGTTGATGTATCTGGAGTCCTCCCCTGCCTCATTAGAGACCACGCATTCATAGACTGCTGTGTCCTCCACTGTAGGTGCTATAACTACCAGAGAGCCTGATGAAAGTAATCTGGAAATAACAAAAGAGTAGTTTCACTGTGAGGTCCACTTACTAACTTTGAGGTCCAGACCTTTGAAAATGGCAAAATGAAACTAAAGAAACCAAAGCTCTTTAAAAAAAAATTCAAGTTAGTTACTTTTAATTTGGTCTGCATTGAGTAATAATACGTTTTTTTAAACAGTTTTGTCTTTGAAAGTTTCCAATCTTGGATTAAAAAACAGAGAGGGAAGAAACCTGGATCAACCTGTACATATTCTGGTTCTGGTCAGTGTTGATGGCTCGGCCACTTTTCATCCATCTGACAGTGGGTTTGGGTATTCCGGTGGCCTCGCAGGACAAAGTGGTCTGAACGTTGACTGTAACCGTCACGTTGGTGCGGCCATCAGCGATGGAAGGAGGCACTGAAGACAGAGCACCAAGGATCATAAAATTACTAGGTGAGTGAGTTTGCAGGTGATTGAAAGTGACTGAAATTCAAGTTTTTTTTTGTATGCCACTCACCATACACTTGCAGATCCACTCTCTTGTGTTGCGTTCCAGCCTGATTCGTTGCCATGCACAGGTAGCGACCGGTGTCGGTCACCTGAGCAGAGTGGATGTATAATGACCCGTCTTCTGCAAATGTGTACCTGCACATATTTATACAAACTGGGTAAGGTACAGCATCAAGAAAATGCCAATAATTGAGTCATGCCAGTATGTGTATGTGTGTAAAGTATGTGACATAGAAACAACAGATAATTGACTTACCTTGGGTTGTTTCCTGCCAATATGGCACCATGTTTCCTCCAGGTTACACGAGGTGGTGGCACTCCACTTACAATACACTCAAGCACGACTGGCTTGTTGATGTTTACCGACACTGTCTGGGAGCCTTCCTTGATAGTCGGGGCCACTGAGGTGAAATAGGTGACAGTTAACATGGTGTTTTTACTCACCATAATGAATTCAGCTCTCTATCTCATCACACAGGGAGCTGAGAAGAAGATAAATCCTCCTCCTGTTCTTCTACAAAGGGATATACAGGATCTCTATATGTGCTTTACTTATAGACAGAAGATGAAACTGTACCATTGACAGATAGGTTAAACTGGCGCGTGGTCTTGCCAGCGATGTTGCTGGCCACGCAGGTATACTGAGCTTTGTCGCCGAGCTCAGCCATATTGATCTGTAAGTAGCGGCCACCGGACAGGACGCGCACACGAGCAGAGGCCTGCGCAGAGAGGAAAGGAATCTGTGAATATATTTCTGGAGAGGTCATGGCACCGTGTGGATAGTTTCTTTGTTTGATTTCTGACCTGTAAAAGTTGGCCGTCTTTGAGCCAGGTCAGAGTTGGAGGTGGGACAGCATCAGACTTGCACTCTAGAGTCACCTGTCTGTTCTGCAGCACCGACACGTCCTGTGGTGTACTCTCCCCCGCGATATTAGGGGGAACTGTTACAGGCAAAGCAGAGTGAGGCCAGCACTGACATGGATTTTATACCACAAACTCATCTCTTCTTATTTGTCTGGACAAACATTATGTTTATTACAACAGGCA
Organism: Leiopotherapon unicolor; assembly: GCA_036025355.1. NCBI lineage: Eukaryota > Metazoa > Chordata > Actinopteri > Centrarchiformes > Terapontidae > Leiopotherapon > Leiopotherapon unicolor. The sequence goes on along the minus strand of JAVQJZ010198444.1, from coordinate 12,569 downwards.
AACAATATTTATTAATATTTCTCCTGATTGACAGATTGATTATATCAATAGGTTTTTACATATTAAGTTAATTAACCCACCGTGCACTCGAACCAGGAACTCCTTGTCATCATCTCCTGCTGGACTGTTGGCTAAGCAGCTGTATCTGCCTGTGTCCTCCAACTGAGTACAAGTGAAGCAAAAATGTGTATGGAAACAGTAGAAAAGTCTGCACTGCACACATTTTATCACAGACTGTGAGTTTTTAAAGAACACAGAACTTGATTAAATGCATCAAATGAGACACTGTATCACTCCACTGACCTGTGCGGAGGCCACGCGCAGCACCTCTCCTCCATGCAGGATGCGCAGGCTGTCTGTCTGTGGCAGCGGGCGTCCATCCTTCAGCCAGGTCAGAGAAGGTGCAGGAATTCCTGAGGCCTCGCATTGAAGCTCTAAAACATTATTAACTACCACAGATACCTCAGCTGGTACACCAGAGCCTTTGATGTGCGGAGGATCTGAAAAAGAGAACAGACACCAAACAAATTGTAATTTCTCATCCATGAATCAAAAGCGGAAGCCGGAGAGCTAAGAGATATAATCTGCTTTTACTCACCCAGCACCTTCAGGTTGAAGTGGCGGCTTGCTTGTCCTGCGGTGTTGTTAGCCACGCAGGTGTAGCGTCCCGTATCATTGACCTGCGCCTGGGTGATCTGCACAGTGGTATTCAGGTTGAGGAATCTGAGGCGGCGGTCAGGACTTAGCGTCGCCCCTTCTTTGAGCCAAGACATGGTGGGGGTCGGGGTCCCATCAGCAACACACAGCAGAGAAGCCAAGTTTCCTCTGACTACAGTCACATCTTCTGTGCTCCCTGCTCCATCCAGACCAGGCGGGACTGAGGAGAGTCATAGAACATACGAGGAACTTATGAAGATGCCTGGTGATTTATCCATCAGGTTGTACAAGCAAGTAATGTTTTCAGACTCACCATGCACCTGCAGGGTAAAGTGTCTGTTGTCCACTCCTGCTCTGTTTGATGCCACGCAGGTGTAGGTGCCACTGTCGGACACCTGGGTCCGTGTAATTCTGACAGAAGCAAAAGATAGTTACATTTTAATTTCAACTAAATGTCTAAAATAACACTTGTTATTGAATATGATTTATTACTTGAGACTTTTAGATGAACTTTTTGTTGTTGAGAACAATTTATACTGTGTTGTAAGCCATTACGATGACATGATTTAAGACTGTAGGAACACCTGCAGTAAGCAGCAGTTTTTAAATAGAAAATTAAATAATTTTTGCATCAACAAATTGAGTACCAAGGAAGATTGACAAGAATTTTCCGTCAAATACAGCCTACAAAAAGTTGTCACTAATGCAGCAACAGGTGTTACAGTCTGTTCTTGAGCCCTGACCACTGACCTACCGGAGCACCTGTCCGGCAGAAAGAAGCCGTATGTGGGAGGAAACTGGCAGAGGCAGGCCGTTTCTCAGCCAGTTGAGCTGCGGCGGAGGAGAGCCTGTGGCGACACACTCAATGCTGACCGAACTGTCCAGCACTGTGGCCAGCTGCTCAACTGTCTCACTGTTGCCATCAATCACAGGAGGCACTGAACAAAATGGAAAAGTCAAAGTCAGTGACATGAAAACACACCTCATGCATTCATCAGTGAGTAAATAAAAAAAAAACATTAAACCCACCATACACATTTAAATTGAATATCCTGTCCTCTTCTCCTGCAGTGTTGGTGGCCACGCAGGTGTATTTGCCACTATGAGCGGTGTGAGCGCGAGTCACAGTGAGCGTGCTCTGATCTGGACTGATCCTGAACAGCAACACAGCGTCAACATCATCATTATAAACATCACAACATCTCTCACAACTGGACAGGCCTGCTGTAAAACACGCAATTTGAATTACTTCTTTGTAGCAAGCATTACCTGAGCCCCGCGCCCCTCGTGTTGTTGATGACTTCCCCGTCCTTCAACCACTGGATGCTTGGAGTTGGGGTTCCCTGGGCTCGACAGACCAGCTGGATACTTTCATTTAGCAAGACTCCCATTTCACTGGGCAGGTCAGATCCAGAGATACTGGGAGGGACTGAGAGAGAATTATAGACTTATTAGAATAAGTCTATAAGTAGCATGAGAAACCATGACTTACAAATACATGTGTTTGTATGAGCACATGAACTTCATAGGCTTGTCAGGAACCAAATACATTTTTGCGTTTCCTCATTTTGGTTTCAAGAAAAGTGTTAGAGCTGTTTTTAGTGACTAGCATAACACATGTACCTTGTATGGTGAGGCGGTAGCTCTTGCGTGCCTTGCCCTCCACATTAGAGGCCACACACGTGTAAGTGCCACTGTCAGAGAGCTGCGACCGTGCAATCTGCAGCTTGCTTCCCCCTGAGAAGATGTGCATCTCTAGAGACTCTGAGTTCTCTGAAGGAAGATAAAGTTCGTAGTTTGGTATAAACGTAAAATGTATTTTTGAAAGACACAGGTGATATACAGGTATTTGATGAGACAATGTTGCTTTCTACATTCACTGATAACAAAATTGGTTTGTCTGCGTTTTCAGCAAACTTCACCTTAAACTCAGACGTACCTATGGGTCGTCCGTTCTTCAACCACACAAGGCTGGGAGGAGGGATTCCAGTGGCATCACAGGAAAAGGTGACAGGGTTACTGATGGTTTCCACAACACTCTCCTCTGATGGCCCATCGATACTGGGAGGTACTGAAGAGAGATACACAGGTGTTAAGCATTTTATATACAATAGGTGATTTTTGAATAAATTGAAATCCATAATGCGCTACCATAGATATTCAGGTGGAAGTTCTTGTCAACCTGTCCAGCAACATTGGTGGCCTTGCAAACATATTGTCCAGTATCAGATACCTGAAAATCAGAGGGGACATATGAGGGACAAAAACTGAACAAACAGAAAAATTAAAAAACAAAATTCAGTTATCAGTACAGAGTAAAATGTGCCAAATGTTGGATGGATTTTCCAATGGAAGGCAAGAATTCATTTTAAATTAGATCATTAGAGTTATTAGATCATTAGAGCCTTAGATCTCTCTTGTATCTGCTCAGGTTAAAATACAGCAGTCAGCCCCTCTGGGTTGATAAGCCATGGCCAACTGAGTATGAGACACTTTTCTCGAGTAATCTCACTTGATGTCAGCTTTTCTCTATATTCCTTCCCTTAATCAAAACAAAAACAAAGAAGAAAGACATCACAGTAACAGCCAGTGCTTTGACTTAACATTCAACTGGTGAATGATGTTTGCACAACAAGGCATCCATTCATCTCTTACCTCTGAGCCTTTGATTTCGAGCATCTGTCCCTCTGCCAGGATGCGCAGGTTGGCCGATTCTGTCACCATCCTGCCGTTTTTGTACCAGGTGATAGTTGGAGGAGGTACCGCATTGGACTCACACTCCAGAGTTACCGATCTCCCGACGAGCACATTCAAAACCACAGGAGAGTCCCCACTACTGTCCCGGATACTTGGAGGAACTGAAAGGCAAACATTTACCATCAGGACAAAGTCTGGAGCTCAGTGCGCAGCACACGCAGCGTGGACATGGACTCACCGAACACAGTGAGGTGGATGTGTTTGTAAGCCTCCCCTGCTGCGTTCATGGCCACACAGCTGTACTTTCCTCCATCAGATACTTTTGCTTTCAGAATTTGTAGCGTACGGCCGCCTGAGGGAACAAATGGACACACAGACACATTCAGGATCTACTAAAATTACTTGTTGATGGTCTTCATAATTGTTTTGCTGTCCTCATGTCCAGATATTCTACACAGTGTTCATTCTACATAATCTAGTACCTGGCATGATGAGTGCATTGGTGTTGGCCTGAATGGGGCCCCTGTCATTCAGCCAGCTCAAGGTGGGAGGGGGGAAGCCGGTAGCTTCACAAGAGAGAGACACAAAGTTGTTCACCACCACAGTCACAGTCTCAGGATTCAGGCCAATGATAGTGGGAGGCACTGAAAGGAAAAAAAGATAAGAAATATTCAGCATAGCAAACAGAATATTCACACTTAAATGAGCCTGCTGGAAAAAGAGCTTTAACACAACATTAGTCTTTAACAGTCTTATAAGTCAGAACAGCACTGTTTTCTACGCGATGTGTATTGTGATGTAAAAAGTACATGTAACAGAAAAGCATAAATTTATCTATTCACATTTAACTCACCATGAACGTTAAGGTTGAAGGATTTTTCTGCACTTCCAGCCACATTGTCAGCCACACACACATATCGGCCTGTGTCAGATACCTGAGCGGTCAACACCTGCAGAAAAATGGACAACGATATGAAACATGGATAAACACAAAATTTACAGTTAGAGTTTTCAAAGTGCGCTGGAGTGGGTTTGGATGATGGATGTATGATAGGAACTGGATAACACATCCAAAGATGGCACCTATTCAGTCTGATTACAGTCAGTCACCTGGCACGTTTGCAAAAGAAGCTGCTGTTGTTGTTAGCTGAAGTTGTTACTCAGAAAAAGCTTTTCTCTACCACTGGAAAAGATTTACAAAGATTAAACCTCCATGGTTTTAACAAAAGAGTTGAGATAAGAATTGACTATGTTTACAGCTGTGGATATCTTGTCAGCAGTTAACAGATGTCTCTTTTACTGTGGTGGTCTACGGGGAAAAGCTGCGGCCTTTTGAAAATTCTACAATCACAGTTGAGCGGCTGTGCATTATTCAGGTCTTATAATACATCCATATATACTGAATGGGAAAATGTTGCTGTCTGTGCTCCCTGGTTGTTACCTGAAGTGCTCGCCCGTTGGACAGGATTTTATGTGGCCCGTCAGAGCTGAGTGGCTGGCTGTCCTTAAACCAGGTGATCTTGGGGGCAGGGTTTCCATCCACGTGACACTCCAGCTGGGTGGTTTTGTTGACTAAGACTGTGACCTCATCAGGCAAATCGCTGTCTGTTCCTCGTATAATCGGAGGCACTTTGGACAAAAATACACAACAAGTAAGAATGAAACTGTTGTATGTAAAAAGACCAGCTCTGTTTCACTAACTGATACAAAGAGAGGTGTTTTTACTTACGTAACACTCTAACATCATACTGGATGGAGTCCTCTCCCGCTTCATTGACAGCCACACACGTGTACCTGCCTGAGTCTTCAGCCTGGGCTCTGGGAATCTGTAACACCCGGCCGCCTGAAAATAAAACTCATTACAAGGAGCTCATTCCCTGTCTCGCTCTGTTTCTTTCTTTCTGTCTTAATATCTCACCTGGCAAGATCAGAACTTTGTCATTGGAGGTCAGCAGCTGCCCATCTTTGTACCAGGTGAGTGTTGGAGGGGGGACAGCGTTGGTCTCACAGTACAGCGAGACAGGATTGTTGAGTATCACGTCTCGAACATCCCCTCCAAAGCCTGGGAAAGACGAGGTATCGCCGACTCCGCCAGGCCTGTTGAAGTTAGGTGGCACTGAAGAGAGGAAAAGAAAAAGAGGGAAAATATTTAAGTCCTTTGTCGAGCAGTTTTGGACACTTTTTTCTGTATGCAGCTGGAAACACAGTGCAGGCTATGGCTCTACTTTTATGTCAAGGGGTGTTGCATTGAAAACAAATGGTATTATATCAAATCACAACAATTTTCAAAATGCAAGCTTTTATAGGACAATAAAAACACACAACAGTGCCAAAAAACTCTTTGAGCCTATGATTTGTACAAATAGTCTCAGTTAATACAGTAGCGTCAGTCAACCCAGTTCACCTTGTATATTTACATCAAAGTCCTTCTCATCCTCTCCAGCTATGTTAGTGGCTACGCAGGTGTAGCGGCCGGTGTCGGACACCTGAGCATGTTTGATCTGAACGATACGACCGTTGGCTGTTATGGACACGTGGTCGTCTGCCTGCAGGATCTGTGAAGGAGAAAAAAAGGCACAAGAAGGGGGGAATCAGAGCGGTAAGGTTATTTTCAAACCTATTTATATGTTTCTTCTATCTGCCACAGTGTCCCCAGTCAGATTTCTACCTGTCCATCTTTGTACCACTGCAGTGCTGGAGGAGGAAAGGCCTGAGCTGCACACTCCAGGGTCAGTGTGCTGTTGACCTTGATCTTGACCTCTTTGGGGGCCAGTCCTTCCCCTGGGATATCATTCTTATTGATCTGAGGGGGAACTGGGGTCAAGAGATATGTTTAAATTACACATCATTTTCACTGATTTACAGATAGTGAAGTTAAATTGTTCTTAAAAATGTGATTGCTGATAATTGTCAGTGATTTTCATTTTGTTGCATTTACATTATGTTTTTGTAATTATTTTACATGCAACAGGCTATGCCAGAGCTGAGGTGTCAGCAGCTTTATACTCTACTGTCATTTTTCTCTTCTTGTAAAGCAAGATACAGAACATTTTTAAGAGACAGAGATCTCACCATAAACCTTGACCTCATAGTGCTTCAGCGTCTCTCCGGCCTCATTGGTGGCCACGCAGGTGTATCTCCCAGCATCCTCCTCTTTAGCATTGAGAATCTGCAGGGTCCGCCCTCCTGTGAAAGGATGTTTCATGAACAACAAAAGATGCACCATGATGCTGTATTCTCTTACACTTCCTCTGTATTATTACACTCGTGCGATTGCGAACCTGGAAGGACTCGGACGTTGCGACTGGACTCAAATGGAGTGCCGTCCTTCAGCCAGGTGATGAGAGCAGGTGGGTAAGATTGGACTTCACACACCAGAGAGGTGGGGCTGCTCAGAGTTACTGTCACCTCCTCCGCAGAGCCATCGGGACCGGACGCAGCAATAGTGGGAGAAACTGACAAAAGAAGAGGAAACGATCAAATATAGAACACAGCTTCAAATTCATCTCAAATAGTTTGACTGATTCTAGAAATGATCTTCAGAGGATTAAAAAAAAGAGTTGTGCACGTACCCAGGACGTTGAGGTTAAAGTGGCGGTTGCGATCCCCCGCGGTGTTAGATGCCAGGCAGCTGTACCTGCCAGTGTCGGCGACTTGGGCCCCGGAGATTTGCAGGAAACGACCATGAGACAAAATCTGGTGGCGCCTGTCAGGCACCAACAACTGCCCGTCCTTTAGCCATTTAATCTCTGGTACAGGGTTACCTGGGAAATGATTAGGTGAGTTTAAAAAAAGTTGTCATATGCATGTTGCATCTTTAATATCATTTACATTAAGGATTGATAAAGAGAAGCTTCATTGAAAGAACATGAGTTAGAACAGGAGACAGATGTCAGTGAATGTCATTTACCTGACGCCTCACACGTGAGGGTAATGTTGTGTTTCTCCTTGACTTTGGTATCCAACACTGTTCCCTCGTCAACAATGCTTGGAGGAACTGTTGAATCAGACTGAAAATCAGTTACAGGTACCCATGGTCTCCAAGCTTTAGTAAAATACACATTTATCACCTCTCTTCAGACTGTTGTTAAATAAATTTTCACATTAAATACATTTTCACATTTTTAATCTGTACAGAGAAGTTGATTTAGATATTTTCATTAAACATGACACCATCTTACAAAATATGTAACTACAAGGTGTTTGTTACCGAGGATGTCGAGGTCAAAGTTCTTCCTTTCCTCTCCAGCGCTGTTGGACACGATGCAGGTGTACCGCCCAGCATCCTCTACCGCAGCATGCATTAGACGCAGGCTCCGACCCCCTAAGAGATTAATCGGGCCAATTATCATCATTTGTCTGTTGTCATCGTGGAATGTTTTCAAAAGCTGTGTCAGCATAAACCTGCCCTTTCCTCAGTAAAAGAAAACATCCCAAGGACGTGTAAACAGCATTTGAAAATCACCCCTCTTTGAAAACTGGGATCAATTAACAGAAAGAATTTTGACTCTGAGGCCCCCAGCTGTTAAAACATTTACCAACCGCGTTAATGAGATTCATGACCAATGGCATCTGTCTTTTAAAACCACTTAAGAGGGTTTATGTGAATCTCCAGAGAAAACAAGTGACAAAACACTGACACAATGTGAATTTTGCAGTGCGCTGAATTAACCTGCTATACTACACCTTACACATGATGGACACACCTATCTGATACAGCTCAATGTGAGCCTTCCTCTCTGACGCACAAGCACCATCAAGCACTTTTGTTTTACTGAGAATTAAAAAAAAAAAGTCATTCCAAGCAATTCCCATAATTCTCGTGAGCAAAAAGTTATAAAGCCATAAAGGATAGGCCTGTCCAAGTTGAGGGGCCACAGGGGCCACAGTTTAATTTGGAAGCACCAAATACATCTTGCTAAATGTTCAAAAACAGTTTGTCTTCTTTCACAGATCTCCCTCGTCAGTTTGGCCCCTGTTGCAATGATCCTGTTACATCTTATTACTGGTGATGTTTTGCAACTGCTTGGCCTTTGAAACCCAGTTAGGAAGCAAAATAGCTTAAGTTACTCAGAATACTATGATCTTTCATATTCTTTGTGTCCTGCTACCCTTGAGTCTGTTCCCAAACCGGTGGGACAATAAACTAAGAAAGACTTTTATAGACTGTTAAAGATATCTGACAGTACAGGAAGGCCAGGCTCAAAATCTGAATTTGATGTACTGCAGACTTTGTGCATTTTGTGACGTCCTCCCAACAACATCAGAAGCTCAGTCAGGAACTCACCAGTGAGGACGCGCACCGAGCTGGAAGCTTTGATTGGCCGACCGTCCTTCAGCCAGGTGATGGCGGGAAGAGGGATTCCAGATGCCTCGCAGCTCAGCGCAACCGGGTTCTTCACGACGACACTCACATTTTCTGGTGACTTTACCTGACCGATTATACTCGGAGGGACTGAACAGAAGGAGGGGGGAGAGACAGGTGACAAGTTTAAGACCTTAAGATGGACACCTTAAGATTGATGACTTCAACAAAGAAAATCAGTTGAAAAATAAAAAAAAACACTTGAGAGTTCATACCATGTACACTGATGTCATGCTTGCTGTCAGCTTGTCCAGCTACATTTACAGCGATACAGGTGTAGCGCCCCGTGTCTGACACTTGTGCGTCTTTAAGCTGCAACAGCCTCCCTTCGTTCAGGACTTTAGCGCCGTGCTGGCCTGTGATGGGCCGCCCGTCCTTCAGCCATGTGATGGCTGGCCGTGGTACGCCCTCTGCAGCGCACTGTAGGGAAACATCACCTCCCTTTGTCACGGCAATGTCATCGCCGTCGCCCTCGCTGCGTCTGATGGAAGGGCGGACTGAAGTGAGAAAAGCAAGTGAGTCGGTGCACGTGCTCCCTCCAGAGATGCTGAGCACTTACAGCACAACATTATGTAATATTTAATGTCTTTTAAGTATTTACTACCCACACACACACACACACTAAGCCCTGGTTCAATGCAATACACAGCTTTTTCCTATTTTAAGCAGAAACAATTAAAATTACTGTGATCACTTGATGTCACAGATATGGTGGCACAGACGTACCATAGACTTGCAGGCTGTACTCTTTGGAAGTGGTGCCAGCTGTGCTGGTGGCTGTGCAGGTGTAAGACGCTGTGTCTGTTCTCTCAGCGCTGGAGATCTGCAGCTGGCGACCCCCAGACAAAACCCTAATCCTTTGGTCTGACTTGAGCTCAGAACCTGGGACACACAAAACCACAGTCATGTTTGTCTATCGACCACACAGTTGTTAGTGCATCATCGTTATAACATATTCCTGTTGCTCTTGTTTTCACTTTGTGTCTCTTACAAACCTACATACACTTACCGTCCTTCCTCCAGGTAAGGCTGGGGGGCGGTATGCCACTGGACTCACACACCAGAGTGATGAGACTTCCTTCAATCACAGTCAGAGGAGAGACTTCCTCTGAGCCACGGATGCTGGGAGAAACTGTAATAATGACAGGACACCAAAAGGAGGCGCTCACATCTCATTCAAGCTGCACGTTGGTGCATTTCACAGTGATCAAGTCAAAAAGAACCTAACAAAGTACCGTATTTTTCGGACTATAAGGCGCACTTAAAATCCTTAAATCTTCTCAAAAATCAACAGTGCGCCTTATAATCCGGTGCGCCTTATGTATGAATTCTGGTTGTGCTTACTGACCTCGAACAGATTTTATGTGGTACACGGCGCTCAAAAATCTGTCAAAATATTTTAGTCCGACTTTGGTAAGCTACGAAGCTGCGCTGCTTGATGGATTGTTGGAGCATTACGGCCACCGTAGTCAGGAGCCTTGCGGAGTGATACGTACTGTGTGTAATGCGCCTTATAGTCCGGTGCGCCTTATATATGAAAAAACATCGAAAATAGACCATTCACTGACAGTGCGCCTTATAATCCAGTGCGCCCTATAGTGCGGAAAATACTGTACTGCTAAAGCAAAACACTGGGGTGGCATCACTGCAAAACATGAGAGGAAAATAAAATATAAGTAAGAACCACTGAGATAGAATGATTAAATAAAAAAAAAAACTTTGATTATTGTTTTACTTTTGTCACATCAACATCAGAAACCACTTCTTAGTAAGCACTTACCCCAGACATTGAGGTTATAGTTCTTCTCTGTTTTGCCAGCAACATTAGTGGCTTCACAGGAGTACCTGCCTGAATCCTGCACCTGTGCACTATCGATCTAACAATGAGATTCATAGGCAAATGATTAGACATGGTAAAATACACTGAAACTTTAAACTCTAAAGATAAGAAGCAGAAAAAAGAGGTAAGTAGATTTTGACGAGAAGGAACTAACAATACCTAAAACGAAGTCAGAAAAGATTTGCAGAACTGTTTTGTACTCTGTACCTTGAGCACACTCCCGTCCACTGACACGGTCAGACCGGGCTTCCTGAAGAGTGGGCGGCCATCTTTGCGCCAGGCGAGCGTTGGCGGGGGGATTGCGTCGCTCTGGCAGTGCAGCTCCACTGGACGACCAAGCATCACCGTGGTATTCACCTCCTCGCCCTTGATGTTAGGGGGCACTGTGGCGGACAAGAAGGCTGCTATTCACATGCTCTTTTATATTTACTGACCTTGAAAGTACGCCTGCTGAGTTTTTCTAAAGGCTGTAAACTTGTCATATTACCTCACAAGAAAACAGAATAATTGCTTCCTGAGATGCACAGGCCCTGTTTGGTTGGGCATCTGGTGCTCTTTAAATTCTAACTTGGGCTATGACAGCACCATTAAACCAGTTCAACATTTGTTTGTGTCATTAACAATCAGAGCACCTTCATTGCCAAGAAATTCATGAAACCTAAAAACTCCATGGAAATGGCCAACACGTGCTAAGATGCATAATGACTCCCATAAGGACGTTTTTGTTCCCCAATGAACATCGTCATCATAGCTGAAGATTTGTGTTGCTGTTATTTTGCTGATTATTTCCCAAAATTTTTAGAGTACTAGACATGACACCAAAACACACACGTCTGAGCCAAAGCGAGGCAAACTGTGGTTTTTTGACAACTTTGGCACGACCACTCAGGAAACATCTGGAGGTCTCCATCTATCCATGTATGATGATGCCTCTGTTCTAACAACAGACTGGGCTCCTTTAACACAAAAGTGGACATTTTGTTCATCTAAGCTTCTATTTATCGGCCCTTCATGAATCTGGTGAATCTGGCCTATTTGAGAAAATGACTGCAGACCAATTTCCCCTGCATTATGGCTATTGGACAGACAGAGCACAAGTCATTGGGGAAGGACAGAAACAGGCCCTCAGCTCAGTATTTGGCCAGACACAGGAAGCTGCCGAAGAATGGTAGCAATTACTATAACAAATCTGCCTTTATTTCTCTCGACAAGCCCTTTTTGATCTCTCCGAGGAAATGTACGTCATGTGGATGTTCAAACAGACACACGCAAGCGCGGCCTTTAAAATCCCAGATATGTAAACTACTTGCCTCCTGTGACCTCAGCGGCATTAGCTTTGATTAGACTTGTCTAACAACCGAATTGCCATCAGGCTCAGCTCAGTGCAGCAAACTGACAAGGTTTTTGAAATGCTAAACTTAGCCGAGGCATACTTCTTCTACAGGCACATGTTTCACTCAAGGCTTTTTTCAAATATTGTTTCAGTGCTTTTACTCATGTTTCGAGCTGGACCCGGTGCTCTGTTGAAAGACGCGCCACAGTCGGCTATAACCATTACCCAGGAAAACAGGAAGGGGGAAGAAGGAAAAGACATTAAAGTCACGAACAGGAAGACTGTACCAAAACGATGAACTGAGCATTAAGTGCTGTTCTTTCAACAGCGCTTGTCAACAACTTACCTAAAGAGGCCATTTTAGATCTACTTTAATACTAAAATGCATCATGCTCTTTTGTAAATAAATGAGCGCTCATTAAAAGCTCTGACTGTTGTTGCAGATTTGCAGAAGTCATGATAATGAAAGTTGTTGGCTGGTGTGGTCTAAAAGTGAGCAAAACAAGGACTAAAACCTGAAAGGGCTGCAGCTTGTTTTTATTGTTGATTTATCTGCCTTGTTTTCTCAATGTTCTGTCAATGAAAGGCCAGATATAAGTGAAAAAACCAAAAGGTGAAATATTTAAATAGTTACCAACACAACAAAAAGACTGATAATCTGATAATTGGTGCATTTT
>JAVQJZ010198404.1:0-16349 GCA_036025355.1 Leiopotherapon unicolor | reverse complement strand
TGGGGCAATTGGTTGTTGCAATACCAAGTCATTCCCCCCCAACTGAAACCTTTCAAAAACAAACCCTCCCACCCCTTGGGCTCTTGCCCCCCCCCCCCCTTCTTCCTCTTTCAAAACAGCCCCATAACAAACTGGCGAATTGTTGCCCTTCCTTAACTTTTAAGGGTATTATGCACCATGTCCAACTTCAAAGCCTGTCTTAACTCCACACTTTAATTGTATCTTCCTCGGCTCTCTGCGTGCCATTTGATTCTGCTGACAACAGCACTTCTCCCCACCGTTCTCTCCTCAGTCCTTCTCCTCCCGTCCTTCTTCTTCTTCTGACGCTCTTTGGTTCTCGCTCTGGTTGCGTCTTGACCCCGCTTGCGCTCTCCCCCGCCACCACCGCTCCTCTCATCAGCTCCTCGCTCCCTTCAGAGGCCATTGTCCCCCTGTTGTCACCTACTTTGAAGAGGTAGCCTCCATTTCCTCTCTCGGCAGTCGGTTGTTGCCCGGGGTGTGTACACACCAAACAAACTTGAAACAGTAACCCCCTGTCCTACATTGGCTGTCTCCTGCTCTCTTTATCTGCTCTCTCTCTTTCTGTCTGTGTGAGCTGACTTCCTCCTCATGGCCCTGGTTGATAATTGCCATAAGCTTCCCTCTTGGTTTCATTTTCCATTGTCCTCCCCCAAATTCTTGGCTCTGGCTTGAGATAAAGGGATGAGCACTTCAAAGGGGTCTGCAAAGAGTTTAACCCCCCAGCCGAAAGGAACAGCGCACAATACTGTAATTGAGAGCAGTTACTGATCACAGAGCCGCGGCGCAGTGAGGACAGCGCCGGTAGACGCGCACACAGCCTCCTGAGTGTTTATGGCTGCGACTGAGGTGGTTGGTAGCAGTTACGGCAGGCCAAGGCTGCTCAGGAGGCCATATAACGCTGTCGTAAAAACCTCTCTGCTCCTCTTTAGTCGTTTCGTCAAATGTGACTTAAGATGCAAAGGGGGAATTAAGTTGTGTATTTTGTGTACATGCAAAAAAAAAAAGAAAAAAGAAGCAGTGAACATTAAGAACTGATTGGGCCTACTAGTGATTTACGCGTGTCCTTCCGTCTCTATTTATAGGGCTTTGTAGTCAGACTGAATTTGACCTGTGCCTGTAATAATATCTTCCCAAACAGAAAGACAGTTACACACAGTAACCCCCCACCACCCCACCCCAAGCCCTCTTTCAAGGGTCTTTTTATAGGGCCAGGAGCCAAGGACACCCCTGGTCTCAGGCCAGTCGCAGACCTGGGGTCAGCTCCTGAGGGGCAGAAGGGAAGACCTGACCCACGGGGACCTCCCATGAGCCACAGAGGGGGTTGACGAGGCAGGACGCGAAGGCCCAACTGGCCCCTGGCGCTGGCAGGGGGTCCACACCATCACCATGGTGATGGTCTCCACCCCGGTGTGTTTACTGTCAGAGGTCAGCCTCAGCCATCTGAAGTTAACAAAGGCTGACATTGTCAGGGCGGCAGCCTGTATATTACCCAGATGACCTGCACACCTACAGACAGACCTGGGCTGTGTACATGAGCTTTTACGAGATAAAAACTTGTATTTGTGCAGTTTGTTTTGGAGCGTCTCACATCTGGCGCAGCTCCAGATGTCAGATACACTGTACTGCGGCGGATCCCGACCTTTGTTGTCCGACGTGCCCCAACAGCCCTGTCAGACGACCTCAAGCACACTTTCATACATACATCTATTAATAGTTTATCCAAGTTTTAGGTACTTATTTCACCAATACATCCATTATTTATTGTCTGACCTGGGAGAGGGTTCCCTCCTTTGTTACTCTTCTCAGGTTTCTTGCATTTTTTTTCTTGTTAAAGGCCTTTTGGGGGAGATTTTACTTTGCGGAATTGAGGGTCAGGACGGATGTTGTAGGCTGAACAGATTGCGAGGCCCCTTAAGGCAAATTTGTGATTTGTGATGTTGGATTTGTCTGTTTTAGGCCAACTACTTCAACTGTGTCACCATTACTTTTACTGAATAATTTCAGACAGTTTATCGTTTTGACTTATCTTTTCACTTGCTGAGAGATTTTCACGCAATCTCACCACGTGACATTCAGATGTTACTGATAACTCAATGAGTCTTTATTTTTTATCTAAATCAGTCAGTTTGAGTTTGACGCAGATACACTGGGAGTGTTTTTGTGCAGTGATGTGAGCGTGATAAAGTGGCCTTTGAATGATGAGTAATCCCTTAGTCATCATTGGCCTCTTCAAGAGCAATTTCCTCTTTTATTAACCTTGATGGGAAGAGAGGCGTCAGGGGAGAAAGTTTCAGAGCACCCTCAGCAAACAGGCTGATCAAAGTGTTTGCCGTCTTTGTGCTGTACTTTTTGAATCTCCGTCCACCGAGACAACAAGGACACACAGACACCTACTGTCTCCCTTTCAAGAATATAGCTGGTCCTCTTGTACAGAGAGTCTCCTGTGGTGGCTCATTTGAACACTAAAGGCCTCTCCAAAACACTATTGACTCTGTTCTATAAACACCATTAACATCAGTGCTTTGCGGCTGGTCCAGCACGAATAAAACGTCCAAACTGTCCGCTGGCTGTCTGAAACCAAACAAACTCCTCTCAGTCACATCCAGTGAATGCATGTATACTGAGTGTCTGGTCTGTCCAGCTTTTCATGTTTTGCAGCAGAAAAGGGTGTGCACAGAGCGGAGAGAGGGGAGAGAGCCGTTAGAGCCGCAGAGAGGAGCGATTCTTCTTCTTTTTCTTAAATGATATGACGGCATCCCTCCTGCTCCTGAGGGCAGATGTTTTAATCTGGTGTGCATGTAACCATGTGCCCTTATTGCCACTGGTAGGAGCTGTGGAGTGATAACAGCACTGTGATATGTGATTTTCTTTTTTTCACCCCACATCTCAGTATGTAAATGCCTGTGGTTAGTTCAGGTGACTTTTTTGTGGGTGTGTTTTCAAATGGGCTCAACCTGAATGTGCAAAACTTTGAGTTCTGCTCAAGTTTTTTTGCTGAACCTGCAGCGAATTAAAAAAAAACACACACACTTTCATTATCCAACTGAGCTGCTCCCTTTTTGATGTGTGACAAAAAATTTAAATGAGGACGTGAAGGTGCCATTTGACACACGCCGGTGCACGCGTAATGCATCACTGTGTGTGTGTTTGGGGGGGGCGCTCCGCTGGATTAACCTCGAAAACTAAAGCGTGCATCTTGGGGAAATAAAGAAGAGAAAAAAAGAAAAAAGAGACTCTGCGTCTTTAAAGTTTATGTAGCAACAGAGGGATTGCAGCGATAATGCTATTGGGGCGGCGGATCAGTTACTTCTGACGCTGCGAAGCCTCGGGGAGTTGGCTCAAGATCGCTCCTCTTTGATAAGGTCCTCTCCACGACGACTGCAACTTCGTGATCCGGAGAAGATTGGTTTAAAAATAATATATATATATATATGTTAAAAGCCCAACCGGGCAAAATACGCTTTATATAGAGTGACTTAACCGGCGAAGCACCTCCACTTGGTTTCTTTTTTTATTTATTATTTTTTCACATGCGTCAAGCTGCAATTGTTTTTTATGCAGCTGTCGGGACCCGGCAGTCGGTGCCTCACTTTGAAGTGCGCCGCTCCAGCCCGACGGCTCAGTCGGTGTTGGAGTCGCCTGCAGGAGAGA
The DNA here is from genome assembly GCA_036025355.1 of Leiopotherapon unicolor. Taxonomy (NCBI): domain Eukaryota; kingdom Metazoa; phylum Chordata; class Actinopteri; order Centrarchiformes; family Terapontidae; genus Leiopotherapon; species Leiopotherapon unicolor. The sequence goes on along the minus strand of JAVQJZ010198404.1, from coordinate 12,677 downwards.
GCTGCGGAGCGGCATGGCAGCCTGAAACCACGGGGAGGAGAGACAGAGAGGAGAGAGAGAGGGAGAAAAGAGAGAGAGAGGAGGAGGGAGAAAAAGCGCTGTGTTTTTTCTTCCTCTCGAGTGCATTTTTCTCTCCGTAAACCGACTCAAAGCCTGAACGGGACCGTATGTGGACGAGCACTGTGGATTTATACTCGCTCATTTCTTCTCCTGTTTTTTGTGGATAATTTTAAAAGTGGAGTTTAATTTGAGCTCGCGGATCGATGGTAAGTAAGTTATGCTTGTGTGTGTGTGTGTGTGTGTGTGTGTGTGCGCCTCCTCAAACTGCCCCCCCCCCTCCCACCAGAGCTCCCTTTGATGTGCTGTTGACTCGCCTTTGAAGTAAATGTTCCGGCAGAGACGGACCCGCGTATTTTGTCGCGTTTAAAGGCTTGATAAAAGTCCGGTCGACTAAACCTCCACACACTCACACACATTGTCCACCTCTTCTTTTAATGTTTTGATTTCGTGTTTAAAGTCAAGTTAGCAAGCTGAAAACAGTAGTGCTTGTTTCTTTTAGCCCCCCCGTTTCTCTTTCCTTTACACACACGAGATCTGTGAGTTTGCTGTAGCTGCTTGGACCTTAAAGAGAAGTTTTGTGTTAAATGCAAAGCTAAGAGAAACTTTAAACGAATGTGTGTGTGTAATGTGCACACTGGATAGTAGAGGAGTCGCTCGGTTTAGTCTGCTGTGTTGGATTGAGGAGACTTTGGAGTTTTGTCTTTACAAGTTTTGAACACTTTGAGTGAAGTCGAGCCGCCCGACGCTGATAAAAAGTGAACATCTGTAACATCAGGACACATTGTAACGATGGTGATTGTTAAGAAACATCAGTGAGTGTTTTTTCTTTCTTTTAAAGATTTTGAGCTTTGAGTTTAAAGATCATGGAGGGTAGAGGAGAAGAGAGAGAGAGGGGGGGTGATGGGGTTAGTTCACCAAACAGCAGCAGTCAGCTCAGTCCATTCACTATTTTGGTCACGTTATTCGATCTCGAGTTTGTCCCACATCGGTGTCCTACAGGTACGCGTGGGGGTGGAGGCTCAATTTGGCGTGATTCGGGCCGCTTGTGATGAGGTCTGTGTGTGAGAAAAGTGGTAGGGATGAGGATTGCGTAGGGAGGTGGAGGTAGTGGGGGGGCAACATGTGCTCGCAGTCTGCAGCGGACTGTACCCCTGCCGGATCAGGCGTGTTGGCTCCGGAAGCGTCAGCAACCGACGCCGCGCGGCACCCCCCCCCCCCCTCCTCTCCCCCCTCTCCCCCCAGCCTGACAGACGCGCGATTCACCGGTGAGGGGAGCTGATGTGGATTCAGCTCAGGTGGGTCTCTCCGCTCCGGTCGACGCGGTGCGTAATTCTTCAATCCCGGTTAAACGTGCAGGGAAAAAATCACTCCAGGTTGAGATGAAATGCTCTTTATGTAATGCTGCTGCTGCGTTTTCACACATTTCTGTTGCTGTGAACCAGCTTGGCTCCTTCTTGCAAAAAAAAGTCAGCGAGGGTCTGAAAAGACTCTCACTACGCCCCCCCTTCTTCCCTCACCCCCACCCTCCCTCTTTGAAGTTGGGGCGGATCTGGTTTTGATTAGATCAATACTTTGTGTTTCAGAGAGAGGACGGGCAGCCGGAGAGAAGCTCCCCCGCTGACATAAGAGAGTGAGGAGATTACAGTAGAGGCTCAGAGGAGGCGAACAACACTCGGGCTCTCCCGCCGCCTTCAGAGCCATGAGCCGGGCGCTTATGGACCATATCGCTAGTAGTTTCCGAGAAGATGCTCCGCGACCCCCGGTGCCGGGGGAGGAGGGCGAGGCGCCCTGCTACCCCGGCAAACTCGCAATGATGAAACCTCTGGATCCCCCCAGATCGGTCGCGCTCGGCTCTCCGGGCTCCACCGCGAGGAGGAACGAGGACGGACTCGGGGAGCCGGAGGGCAGCGCCTCTCCGGACTCTCCGCTCTCCCGGTGGACCAAGTCTTTGCACTCTCTGCTCGGGGACCAGGACGGCGCGCTCCTGTTCAGGACATTTCTGGAGCGAGAGAAATGCGTCGACACTTTAGACTTTTGGTTCGCCTGCAACGGCTTCAGGCAGATGGACCTCAAGGATACCAAAACGCAGAGGGTCGCCAAAGCAATCTACAAACGCTACATCGAAAACAACGGCGTGGTGGCAAAGCAGCTCAAGCCCGCGACCAAAACCTTCATCCGGGACAACATCAAGAGGCAGCACATCGACTCCGCGATGTTCGACCAGGCGCAGACCGAGATCCAGGCGGACATGGAGGAGAACGCGTACCAGATGTTTCTGACCTCTGACATTTACCTCGAGTACGTGCGGACCGGGGGGGAGAACCAGAGTCATGTCAGCTCCAACGGGCTGGGCGACCTGAAAGTTGTGTGTGGATACCTGCCCACGCTCAACGAGGAGGAGGAGTGGAGTTGTGATTTCAAAGCCAAAGCACTGGTGGGACTGTCAGCCAAGGCGCAGAGAGCCTCCGTGTCAATGAGGGCGGTGGAGGTGATGGAAAGGGGATACAGGTATGTCTGCAACACCTTTTTTTTTCTAACTCTGTTCATTTTTAGAGCACTAGAGTTATAATCCACATGACAGGAAGCTGGGAGTCTTTTCCTAATGCATAAACACACTTCATGGGTTCTTTTAAGTTTGTAGATAACTCTCTCTGGCCTCTGGCCTCATCTCCATCCCTGTCTTCATCTCCAGCAGCAGCAGCAGCCCTCTGCTGGCGCTCGCTGGATTTTTGGGGCTTTGAAATAGTTCAGCAAAACGAGGGATCATCTTAAGCGGGGGAAAGTTCATAACTGGCTCCCGCCCCGGCCAAGCAAATAATAGAGTACAACAGACTGAGCTCACTGACAGCTATACCTGCTTTGGACAACATGGATTGACAGCGTGTGTGTGTGAGCTGGGAGGAGCGGTGGGTACTTTCCTATAGAGTGTTACGCTTGTTGCTCAGAGTGAGAGAATAGTCCTTTTTTGACATGAATCCTTTCTCTCTCTCTCCCCTCCCATTGTCACCCTCAAAACATGTGGAACCCATTTCTCCCCTTTTCCGCTTCCCTCTCCTTCTCCTCACCTCCTGTCATCTCACTTTCTTTTCCTTTTTTTCTTCTTCAGCTACAGTACAGAATCAACACCTCCCCACCCCGAACGCTCTTTCCTCTCTTCTTGTTTGCGTCGATTCTCCTCTGATTCCCCTCCTTCGCCGCTCCCCTCCCCTCCACCCTACCCAACCCCGCCGCCTTCTCCACTTTTATCTTTTTTTTCCTTTGAAATCTCAGGGATGGGGACTACGAGGCATGTTTTTGGAGCGAAAGTGAGGGGAAAGACAGCGGAAAGGAAGGACAGAGAGAGGTTGGGTTGAGGGGGGTGCACTTCATGAAAGAAAAGAGAGGGAGGAGAAAGGATAAATGAGGGGGTGAAAGAGTGGCAGGGAGGGAAGAATGCAAGGCCAGCTGTGTTAAATACCTGACTCTTTGCAAGCCTCTCTGAAGGTCAGCCTGGAGTTGGGGGGCCTACAGCTTTAGTCCTGCTGGGTCTCTTGAAGACCCCCTCCTCCTTTTTTTCCCCACTCTCCTTTCTTTCCTTCTTTGACACACTCTCATGCTTCCGTTCTATACTTTTCTCTCTCTCCCTCTTTTGGTCACTCCCCCCTTTTCTCCTCCTCCCTGCTGTACCATGGCAAGAATGCATGCACAGCGGGAGGCGAATGCTGAGGAAAGAGTGAGTGTGAACGAGAGAGATGGAAAAGTGAGAAATTGCTGGCTTTTTAAGAAGGCACGAATGGGGCACGAGGAGAAAAGCGATGAAGTTGTATTTGATGGGGAGAAGGAGGTCGCCAGTGACACTCATTCATCACATGGTTTCGCTCTTATTGGTGGCCGAAGAGGTCATATTCACACACTCGCCCATTTAATCCTCCTCCACCCTCACAAGAAGCAACCTGTCTTGATCTCAAACCCTCAACATGAGCAAAATCCAAATGAAATGAAATATTACCCACCTGTTGGGATACAGTTTCACAGCGTTGTATCAGTATTAATCTTTGTGTTGTTGTCATAACCTCCAGATCGTACAAGAGAGGGGACTCGCTCAACCCCTGCCATGCGGGCTCTTTTGCACCCCCCAGCAGCACCAATGACAGCGAGGTGTCCAGTGACGCCTTGACCGACGATGCCATGTCCGTGACTGACAGCAGTGTGTAAGTGAATGTCAACCAATCGTGTGTGTGTGTGAGAGAGAGAGAGAGAGGCAGAGAATACCAGCACATGACAGTGTTTCATGAATGTGAAATGAGGTCCTGTGGACATCAAAAAACAAAAAAGATGAGGCTGGCCAGTGGGAGTCATAGCCAAACTGGAAGAATGATTTGCTGTAGTGTGGTCTCATTTTTAAAGACAAACCGAAGTAGCTAGGATGTGGCATGGGTCCATGAAAAGCCCCATTTTTAAACAGCCTGCTCTTTTCATTTATATTCCTTAACATTATACTGTAGAGGCAGAGATACTTTGTGAGTTGACAAATTGGAAAGTGTATAGAGGTATTAGTTGTCATAGCCACTGCTGATTAAGTAGTGAAAAGTAATAAGTAACCCAAAGATGTTGAATTAACAATGACACAGAGAAAATCAGTAAATATTCCCATTTTGATCGTCTACTCGATTGTCAAATCCGTTGTGTTGATGACTCACCTGGATGGACTGACTAATCAAGGAATTCACAAATTGCCTCAAAATTGCGTTAAAAAAAACCTGTCCGTATGTGGTTTGTGCTTATCTGTGTACGTGCCCCAGGCCTCGTTCTTCTAATGGATTACTTGGTGTGATCACGTGTCTCTCAAGTGACAAGGTGCTGTGAAGTCACTGCATGGTGCACAGCTCAAGGCCAAGAGCGCTGGGAGGGTGGGGGGGGGTCAGCTGTTTTTTTTTTATTTTTTGAAGGAAAGCAGAAACATCTTGCTACAAGTTCTTCTTTAGCTCATCTCACAAGGAAGGCATTGAGGCCTGTGTGAATGATGTCACTGAAGAGGCAAGGTTTACCATGACCAAGCTAAAGATGCTTACAGTCTGAGACACTGATGTTCAGTGCAACCAGTGGCCTGGGCTGCACATAAATATGGCAGCTATAAAGGGTTTTTTTTTTTTACAACAGGGAGTCCTCCTGCTTAGGCATATCTCTAGACAGCCCTGCTTCAAAGAGACCGGGGCCCATATAGTCCTATTCTGCTGTACTTTGCCCTGTGCAGCGACAAAGCCCTGGTCACAGGCACAATCCCCCCCCCCCTCTTTCACCTCAATCCGGGCCGTGTTGGCCTTGATCAGTGTATCTGCCTCCCCTTTAGGTCAGTTGAAAGGATCCATAAACATTTGAATCTCATTTACAGATATAGAAAAGAATAGAAAAGGGAAGAAAAAACGCAACGGGGGAGGAGGCGGTTGGGTGGGAAGAGAAAGAGAGTGTTGGAGGGGGGATTTTTGCTTATATCTTATTTATGGATTTGCTTGGACGCTGGGGAATGCAGCTGCGCCGACTTCAAACATTACCTTATCTTACAAACCAGCCTTTTGATGTGCGGAGATCAGAGGCTGGCTGCGGCAGCGCTTGCCAAATGAAGATTGGGAGGGGAGGGGAGAGGAGTGGGGGGGTGTTGCTTATGCGCATGACTGTGGCATTTCAAAGCAAAAGTGGAAAAGTGCTCCTCAGTTAGGCTAGGTCACCAGGAAACTGCTGTTTAGCATGGAGAAAAGACACTACTTTACACTGTCAAGCGCTTCAGGTTGAAGTTTGAGCTTTGCTGTTTGTTGTTTGATTACATTTTTTAAGCCAGTCAGCCACTCAGTCTCAGATAGATTTAACCAGGTTAGCTACACCCTTGGGTCCTGTCCTCCAGTAGCTCTTTGAATACGTATAATGAGTAGCTAATGCTAACAGTGTCCTCAGCATAAAAGTCAGTAGGGGAATGCTAATGCTGACACTACTTCTGGCCTGTGGAGCAGAGCGCACTGCGACTGCAGAGTACGTTGGTGTGTAAGTGTGTGTAGTGTTGAAAGGAAATGGCCAGCAGGGTTCCCAGTGCTGTGCTAGAGCCACAGTTGAAAATGAGTGTCATTTCTAGGGCAAACAAAACCTCCTGCCACCCCGCTCAAAGTCTTGTAACCTGGTCTGCTCCGACCCACAAACACCGGAAGTGCTGACATGATTTACCTCTGAGTGTCTTTATTTGTCTGCAAATTAAATCTAAAAGATGAAAACAACATGGATTGGAGAACGAATAAATTAGATTTATACTTGCTTGAACTGCGTTTGATCTACCCAGCTGGCTAACAAGCTCCTTCCTGAATGGCTGTTTGGTCTTAAATGATTAATCTGATTGGGTGTTTGACCTTTGTGATCTCTCTGTACAACCCTCCAGAGATGGCATCCCTCCGTATAAATTGGGCTCCAAGAAACATCTACAGAGAGAGATGCAACGCAACATGAGGATGAACAGCCAAGTCTCTCTGCCTGCTTTCCCTGTAAGTACACAAACACACACACATGCTCAGAAGTCTTTTTGAACCTGGGTCCCACAGTGTAATTTCCATACCACCCTCTGTTGCGGGTCTCTCTTGGTTCTATGAATAGTACCGCACAAACTGTATTCAGCATTCTCAATTCAACAACACCAGCAAAGATCTGAAGAGTAACGTCAAACATCCAGCCTCCCACTCACTCTCTCACACACACACACACACACACACACACACACACACTCACATAAGTGCACAAGACACACATGCAAACACGAGGCCCCTCACTACCTTTGGTGTCACCTACACCCCCATTAGGGTTCCTTGAAGTCTGCGGGAGATGGGGAGGTCTCTAAGCTGTTTATCGCCGCAGCGCTCGGAACACACCAGGGTTTTTCTTCCCCACCGATGCTGTAAATATGGAGAATAGGGAGAGATGAGGAAGATCTCTGCCGCTTTATCCCGAGGGCTCTGAAATAAGCCCAGTTCCTAACAAAAACACAAAGATACTCAGACACACTTGCACGCACGCACACACACACGCACACACAGCGCTTTGATCCGAGGATGAATGGAGCAAACGCACAGGGAAGTGACAACTTCCAACAGAGCTGGCCCCCTTTTTTCCACAGCACCCCCACCCACTACACACACACACACACTCACTCAGCCAGCTCCCCTCCCCTAAAAGTGAGGGATCTTAGGGAAGAGTTTGAGCATGTCATGTGAGCTCTCAGTGGGTCAGAGGGGAGCTGGTAGCTTAAGGCTTAAGAGAGGCTCAGTCCAGGTCGAGAGGAGAACAGGAGAGCAGGTCCAAAAAAGACGCAGGGGGACGTCTTGCAGAAGTAGCTGAATGAAGCAGCTTGTTAAAATAAACTTTATGTAACCCCAGGTTTTTTTTTCACCATATGAGACATGCAGCAAGTGTTAGTTGTATAAGGAGATGATCCGCAGATTGGTTGTCTCACTGTCCCCCTTTTTGCTTTATGCTCGTTTTTATTCTTGTTTTTGTTTCCCGTCTGATTTTTGGCAATGGCTGCCATTCCCATGGTGCACCAGCCTTAGGCTCCATCAGAAAGCGCCTCTTTTTCCTCACTCTTTTTTTCCTCCTTCATCCCTACAACAAAGGGATGGGAGAAACAAAAAAGAGAAGAAAAATCATGAATGCCCCAGTGCAAAAATGCAAATAATTTAAGATGTGTGCACACACACACACTTCATCTACTGTCACTATACTGTACCTCAAAGGTGCCCAGTGTGTGACAAGGAGGGAATAAATTACCTCAACCTGTCTGATCTTTCATCCTTTTCGGGCACCTTTATCTTTTTCCTCCAATCCCTCCCTCTCTCCATTTTCTCTTTCTCTCCCTTCATGTGAGCACACATCTCTGCATCTCAACTTCTCCCATTTTTTAATCCCTCATCCTTTCCTCCCTGGAGTTCTCTTCCACCCCCTGTCGATATGTGGCTTTTATTCCAAGATGTAAAGCTACTGCTTCCCATCTATCAATCCCTCCGTCCCTCCCTCCATCGTCCTATTCTCCCCCCACTGAGTGTTTGATATTTGACGAGGAAGCCTTTGAAGTGAGCTGACATTAAAGAGGCCTGCTGATGATGACAGAGGGAACCAGCCGAGGCCTAGCCCAGCATGACCATACACCGGGCCTGCCACCCCTTGAAACAGCCCCGTAGCCCTGGGTGCCTATGAGAGTACCCTGATCAGTACCACCAATGGAGCTGGTGCTGGTGGAGAGCAATTCATAGATGTAGGGAGATAAGGGGAGAGTAGTATAGATTATCTCTGTAGAAGGTGAGGAGAGTTAGAGCTCTGTAATGGTGACATGGCAGGGGTGATACAATGGCTAATGTATTATCTTTTCCCCAAAGCGCACTCGCCGTCCTCCCAAGGAGATGGTCCCGATGGAGCCGGCAGAGTTTGCTGCCCAGCTCATCTCCCGCCTTGAGAGCCTAAAGAGAAAGCAGGATACCATCAACTCTCTGGAGGAGAGGCTGCAGCAGATTCAGGAGGTTTGTGCGAAGAACTTTTGCTTTTACTTGAAAGCTCACTTTTAAGTTTTATAATTCATTTATTCCTGATTTACGACTTTGAATGCTTTTGTTAACAGGAGGAGGAAAGAGAAGACACGGAGATCATGGGAAATGCTCCTCAGCTCTCCCCTCACCCTCTGACGCTCCCTGGCTCCTCCGACGAGGATCCTCAGGCGATCCTGGATGAGCACCTCTCTCGCGTCCTGAAGACCCCTGGCTGCCAGTCTCCTGCCGTCATTCGTCACTCGCCTCGCTCCAGTTCACCAGAACACAAGCCCTTCACACGGGCAAACTTTGGAATCAAGGCCATGGTAAGGACGGGCCCCTCCAGCTCTTCGGTCTCCAGTCCTGACCAAGGGGCCATCACTCTGGCCTTGGGCCCTAACAGGACCCTCGTAAGCAGGCAGAGCACTAAGCACATCCACCACCACTACATCCACCACCACGCCAGTCCTAAGACGAAGGAGCAGATCGAAAGGGAGGCAGCTCTCAGGGTGCATGGCCTGTGCTCCAGCAGTGGCGAGTGCCAGCCCTGCCAGCCTTACCAGCGCAGCCGCAGCCTGGGCAGAGAGATGTGCGGGGCCATTTCAGCAGATAACAGCGCAGGGTCAGTTCCAAGCTATTCTCTGGATTCTCTTGTTTCCTTGTGTAAAATTGTGTAAAAATAATCAATACTAATTCTTTCTCTCTATGTCTTCATCCCAGGCGTTCCAGCTCTTTGTCCAGGCGTGTGTGTCGCTCGGGGGCTGAGGAGGGGGTAGCGGATAGGTGTATGGAGGACTGCGGGCCCTTGCAGCTGCCCAGTGACACGACAGACCCCACCCAGAATGTGTTGCAGTGGATCCTGGAGAGCAAACGGCAAGGCAGGCACAAGTCTCACAGGTGAGCTACTGCTTGTTTTGGGAGTGCTTTGGGTTTTTAACATAATACAATGATAATGTCCTGCTTTATTTCTGCTTATTCCTGTATGTTATTAACGCGTGCATTCTTATTTCTTTTCACCCCACAGTAACCAGAGCACTAAGAAATCCTTCGGAGGCTCCTCCACCCAGACACACACCTGGGGTGGTGGTGGAAGCTGCGGCCACCTACGTAGCCACCAGCCAGCCCAGCCATTCATCCAAGACCCTGCCATGCCTCCCCTACCCCCTCCCAATACTTTGGCCCAGCTGGAGGAGGCCTGTCGGAGACTGGAGGAGGTCTCCACCAACAAGACCACCAAGCAGAGGTACACAGACACTGGAGAATTGTCACTGGATATTGCTGTCAGCCATCGACCAGCTACTCCTGATAAGTTTTTAAAGAATATATCTGCATCCCTGCAGGAAATGTGTGTGTAATTGATCTTTGTAATTGTCATTATCATTTCCCAGGCATTTGATGTCCACTCTCCAGCAAGAGAAGAGCCACCTAGTGCCTGTCCAGGCTGAGGGGTCCAGCCCTCTGTCGATAGCCAGTCCCAGCCCCGCCGGCCTCCTCACCAACAGCCCTGGTCTCCAATCAGAAGAGTACGATGCCTCTAGCGTCCTGCCCTCCCTGTCCTCTCCTCCTCTCTGCTCCTCTTCCTCCTCCTCTCAGCCATAGCCGCCACCTTATACAGTGTACTTCTACCCTTTTTTTTAAACTCTTCCTATTTAACACCTGTAATCCTCGCTGCACATGCAGGAAAGTTGACAAGTAGTAGTCATGTGCGGAGCTACGAATCACACGCGCACAAACCCACGTACAGTCGCTCAAAAGGGAAGGTGACCCCCTTTTTTTTTTTGAGGAGCATGTTTTAAGCTTTGTACACAGAAGCCTGGCTCTGCCTCTGTTTGCATGAGTCTTGTGTATTTGTGCTGTGTGTGGGGAGAGTGTAGTCACCGCACCACCTGACTGAGACATCCCTTTCATATATATGTATCATTTTTATTGGCCGTCCTTCAGTGAGCTGGCAGTCGGCTGGGGCGAGCAGAGCTTAGCAAAGAGAGAGCTCCTCTGAAGTGAGCCTACAAAGCCTTGGACATAGCTGAAGGGGAATTGATAATACTGTGCCCCTTCTCCGTGCGCACATACAACACACAAGCTCACACTCACTGATGGCACTGGGTCACTCATTGGTATTACTCTTCAGTTACAGTATTTCTAGCCTCATACTGTCTTCTGTGCACTCTTGCTGAAAGTAGTAGCACGCTGGTTAAAGTCCCTCAGAAGCTGTGCTCTGATTTCTGATTTCTCTTTTGATCCTCATCTTGTTAAGCATCACAAGGGTGTCCACACCTTCTAACAAGCCCTTTCCCTTTGCCTCTTTGTCTACTTTCAGGATGAAGGAGTGTAAAAAGGGTTTGGGAAGCCAAGGGGTGTGCAGCGGCGAGACAGTGGTGACATATTTTTTCTGCGGCGAGGAGATCCCCTACCGGAGGACCATGAAGAGCCACAGTCTCACGTTGGGCCACTTCAAGGAGCAGCTCCGCAAGAAGGGCAACTACAGGTGTGTGTAAGATGGAAGTTTGGATACAAAGAGGTGTCGGTTAAAGTTTTACAAGAGCAATGTCAGTGATCTAAAGTGAACCTTTACCGTCGGTCTCTCTGCTATGTTGCGATAACCGGCAATAAAACGATATCAGTTCATTGGCCTTGATGTAAATCTGTGGAGAGGAACAAAAGATGAATTTGCTGTTTCATTGTCGGGTTGTCGCCTGTAGCTGTCAGAAACAGAGGAAGTTAGGGGACTAGTAGAGGAGTCATTTCAGTATCTTCAGTGGTGTGGAAGCTGTATGCCTGCCAGATGTGATCATTAGTGTCATCGCAGCATAACCTGGTGACATTTAAGATATTGCAAGCCTTCTAAATTGTTACAGTCTAAGAGGGCAAGTCTAAAAGAAACCACAAAGTGAAGCGAAAATGTGCGGTGTTAGCTGGAAGGTAAGAGGTCGTGCTGTCTAGCAGCCTGCGTGATGACCTGATATATTTTCCCTTTATCAATGTCTATGTGGAGCACTGTTATCAGTGTTTGTTTCGATGCCTCTGTGCAGTCAGATTCAGGCCTCTGTGGAGTTTTTTTTTTGTGTGTTGAGGGGGGTGCAATGAAAAGGAAAGGACAAGAGCGAGGGAGGGTGGGTGGTGCGGGGGTTAGTGGAAGAGTTTGAACTGCAGCGATTTGGGTCCCATCTGGTATTGATTTCCATGCTAAGGCACACTTAATACACATGGCTTTGAAGCCCCGGCCCCTTTCATTTCAACCAACAAAGACTCACACAAATGGCCAGCGTGCAAATTCTTCACTGATGCTATCAGGGGTTCTTTTTTTCTCCTGCCCTGATGTGTGTGTGCGCGTGTACACATGTGTGCTTGCATGAATGTGCCTGCGTTGAATGCGCACAATGTTTACACATGTTGTAATCATTTTATGGATATTTTTGAAAGGCAGATTGTTAAATGCCAGACTCGCTTGTTTGCTGTACTTCAGGGCCCTGAACTGAGGCCGTGCAGTTTCGGTGTGTGTTTGCAGAGAGAGATTTTACTTTGATTGCTCTCTTCCAGTGGGCATTAAAGGGAAAAGATCAAACATTTATTGTTTAGGCTGACATGGTCTCCAGGATAAGCACGGGTTGAGTATTGTGTTAATAATTACAGGTATCAAACTATTTCTGGAAGGGGAAAAAAAGAAACTTAAAGAAACGTCTTCCTGTCCAGATGTGCACGGCGTCTTTGGATCAGCAAATGTGACAAGCACTTAGCTCCAAGTTCTCCACATCTGTCTGTTTGCCCCCCCTCAACCCTCTTCTTTTCTCTCTGGCTCGCTGTCGCAGTTCCTGTGTCATACCATCCACATTTTTTTGGAAAGAGACCTGCGCGGCTCTTTAATAGCAGCCAGAGAATGTGTGGAGTTGGGTCATTTCAACATGGCAGTGGTTCAACAAAGAACAGTACTGCTGGGCCCTGCCAGACGATATTGGTGCCAGATGTCAGTGCAAACGAAGAGAGAGAAGGGGAGAAGGGGGGAAAAACAGATCTAGCCACATAAAACATGTTCCAGTGGAAATTCAGGCTGTCTCTGTCTGTCTTTCTCAGAAAAAAAAAAAAACGGAT
>JAVQJZ010198374.1:0-19535 GCA_036025355.1 Leiopotherapon unicolor | reverse complement strand
GAAATTTATCACATGGATGAGATTAAAGTTCATCTCAAGACTTCTTTTTTCCTCTTTTCAATTAACATAATAAAACTGGCCTTGTTGTCTTAATTCCTGTAATGAGCAGCTGCTCGTTTCTTCCTTATTTTGTAAATAAATACATTTTAAACAAAGGCACTAAACTGGAGGATTCAACCATCTCTCGTTTAAATAAATGTACACACTTATACCTATAATGTGCATACATCGTTAGGTCCAGGTTATTCTTTTTTACTTTGTCACCCCTGTTTTGTCAACAGCTCCTAAAATAAAATGTAAATAAGACATTTACTTTAAAAACAAAAAAAAGGTACACAAATTGTAGTTTGACTAATATCTGTTACAGATATTACACTCTGGTTTGACCATGTCCTTTGTAAAGTTATTAAATCTGTCAATGTTTTCCATTCACTATTAATGCTAAAAGGTTTTTACCAATAAATGTTTTGTTAAGTTGCACTAACAACTGAAATAAATGCAGGATCTCTATGAACTGTGAACTTGCTGCACTGCTTTCCCTTTCTACTTTTTAAAAATGGTTTCAGTCCAACCAAATAAATCTTCTGCACATTAGCCTGCGTGAGCTGACGTACAGTTTCATGTTTTTATCTTCTGAATATTCCTTCAGGAAATGAATAAAAGCCGCATTCGTGCTTTGTGGTAAAATATATTAAACGTGCTTTTGGCTCAGTTTAGACTGGAGGTTGTTTTGCTACTTGATACTCAAACTTCAATGCAGCCAGCATCAGAAACACAAAACTGATGAACACTAAATGTGAATGTGAATCTAAAGACAAATTGCAAGTAAGCTTAATGGGGGCTTTTATCCTGTAGAAAAAGCATATCAGTAACACCGTCATTCATTTAAAAACACTTATTTTGCCATCCTATGCTCCTACTGCAAACTGTCCAAAGAGCCTACAGGGACACTCAGTAATGCTCCATAAGCTCTCCTGTAGTCCAAAAAACTTGTTGTACTCACTAATACTTGAGGTAAGAACCACTTCTAAGATGCTTCCGACACGCTGAGGAGAGGCAGAACCACGGCAGAAGATAAACCCCTAGAAGTGTAAAAGGGCCGCAGACTCCTTGTGATATTTTTTTTTTTTAATGATGCAGACTGATTTGCATGCTACACCTCTCGATTCTTTCTCTCACACTCCTGTCGACTCTCCTCCAACCGCGTGAATAAAAAACAGATATGTGAAAGTACGTCATTGAGGTATCCTGAAGCGACCGGCCACAGTCACGTTACACGACAGAGGCGGCCTGTTAATGAAGCGACTGCTTTACTCACAGGCTGCGCTGCCATTTTCTGCCCCCTCGATGTGCTCGGCGAACTGTTACAGACTTGAAGATGTGGAAGCACGAGCAGCCATGTTCATGGAGAGCGAGGAAGAAAGGGGAGGAAAGATGGAGGAGAAGGAGAGGATAACAAAGAGCAGGAAGAACATGAGGAGTATGAAAGTGGGGAGGAGTTTAATTGGTGGAAGCGAGGAGGGTGAGGGGTTTGTTCTTTTGCCCCGCTCCCCTCCTCAGGCCTGTCTGGAGGTAACCGTGCATGACGCTGCAGAGGGTTGTTAGTGCTCATGCTGCCGCTGCTCGCCGGCGGTGGTGTTGGAGGCATGGTTGGTTATTCGCAGACTCGAGGCAACGGAAAATGTCATGCAAACAGTAGGCAGGCAGGAAGTTCATGCATCGCGTGCCTCGGCCTCGCCAGAGAAAGACGGACCGGGCGGGGCCGGGCGGGGTTCGGCCACGTCACCGGTGTGGCAGTCATGCAGTGACATTGCTGTTGAGGAAGGAGAAAGAGAGAGAGCTGAAATCCTGGGCTGGGTTTGACAACATGCACAGCAAACAAAAAGGGTTAATTTAAAGGTGCATCATGCTAAGAAGGGATCGATCATGAAGCCTTCAATATAATGACAATGTGAACAGAATGAGTTAAAGCGAGGAGAGGAACAGCTGCAACAAGCACACCTGTTCATGTTTAAAGTGACACGGGCAGTACTGTGTAGTGTTTTTAACACACTTTAGACCTTTTTACTGTGAGAGTATGGAGAGAAAGCCTTCTAAACTCCTTCTCTTTGTTGGCATTAAGGCTAAAATTTAGCAGCTATCTCACGACCACATCTTCTTTCAACCCATTTCTTTCGCTCTAATGTGACTTGGGGAAGCCTGCAGTTTTGCAATGTTAATTTTGACCAAATCCTGTGGTGCGAACACTTAAATGAAACACTATGGCACGTTAGGTGTCATCTGGGACAACCTGGTAAATGCTGGTAATGCTAAAACTCTGTGAACTGATGTCTTGTCTCAGTTTGTTCGGCCGCAACTCCTTAAGACAGAAAATGAACACACCCATCTTTACAACAACCCCACTCACAATTATTGCTGCACTGTTACCAGCTGTTTTTTTCCCCAAATCACATAGTCCTATAAGAGATCATTCAGATCATTTAGCAGGCAAATGGAACATTTACATGCGATGACTGTACACCGTCCTGTGTCTTTGTTGCTTGATACTGATCTAAATTCACAGATCAGGATAAAAATGACACGGACGAATCTCCGTTTGGGAAAAAAAAATACAAGTCAAACACGTAACTGGAAATCGCTGTTACCTGCTGAAAGCTACATCATAAGAGTTAACAGACAACGCAGCACAGAAAATCTGACAACTCCAGGCAAAAAAAAAAAAAAACAAAACACACAAGATGAGCCTCAAACGCTATCACAGGTAGAGATGTGCATAAATACTGCATGAACAGGCAGAGCGGCTTCTCCAAACAGAAAAAAAATCGTCAAGAAGATGAGGTTGTTCTCTGCCTCGGGGTCCAGATTACCTGCCTGGCAAACGTTTGCCACAGAGGGCAGGTGGAGGAGGGTCAGTGGTTGAGTGGAGGGGTAGAAGATGGGGGAGGCATGTTTGGAGTGATTAGTCAGACCCTATTAAATACGCCGGTGTGAAAAGGGGGAGAAGCCTGGCATCGCAGGAGTCAAATATGCTTAGTCAGGGAAAAAAAAATTTAAAAAAGGAAAAAAGTGGTGCAAGATTTGGGCAACCTTGCCTGGCATCTCTACCTCATGGATCTGATCAAGAGGAAAAAACAAAAAGAAAATCAATAGGCAGAAAGCAGGGAAACGTCCATTAGAAATGAATGGCAATAGAGTGCCTCGAAGAAAGGCACATCTACCGTATGTAAGTTCAGGGGATTTGTAAGGTAGTTTGTCGCTGTGTTTCTATGCCCTGCTTCCATCTACCTTGCGGTAGCTGGCTGGACGTGGCCCGGGTAGGAGCGGCGTGTGCTGGTGGCTTGTCTCTGCCGGGCCAGGAAGGACTGACCGGAGCCGGTGTTGGCGAGTCTGTCTTCAGCCGCCTTCTTCTGCAGAGACATACCCTGATGACAAACAGAGGAAGTGCCGTTAACGGTCACCGTCGCTGTAACAGGACAGTAAATGGAGGTCCAGAGCTCATGCAGGAGCACTGTGCTGTTCTAACACACAGAGTCAGCAGAGATTCAGCTACCGGCAGCCCTCTAATGTTGATGTACGGGAAGGAAAATGAACTCAAACACAATATTATGAACATTAACGCCGGTTATAGATCAAATGTTTAACTGAGCAAACGTTTTAATCAGATCTATGCTGCCATCTAGTGGTCAAATGACTTCCTGCAGGATTTGATTGAGCATTCATAAAAACTAGTTTAATGATCAGACATTAGTCAGCACTGGTTTCATACCATATTGTACCACGCTGACACAATCAGCTTCTCCTCGTAATCTCTCTGGCCTTTTGTTTTGTCCATTTCTTTCTGTTTGGAAGAAACATAAAACCACAGAAGAATTAAACAATGCCAGTGCTTTTTAAGCAACAATACTTCATTTTCACACATTTTAAGGTTTTATTCTGCAGTCCTTTTTTTTTTTTTTTTTATAGGCTGTCGCTCTTATAACCCTTTATTAAATCCAACGAGTGCAACATCCTCTCCTTCTCCTGCAGCTGGTTCTTCAGGGCCTGGACCTCTGGACCTGAACCCTGGTTCTGCTTGGGGTCCAGGGTCCGGATCACCTGGAGAGGACACATCCGATCACATCACATGCATTTTCCTGCCGACCCACACACACACACAGTGAGAGTCACTGTCGTTAGTAAAGCGACTTTACTCACACTCTTTGCTTTCTCCAAGTATTTCTTATATCTCTCCTCCATCTGTTTCATGTCTTCATCTTTCTTCTTCAAGGCTTCTTCCAGCTCCTCCACTCGTTGGGCTGAGAGGAAGCAACACACAAGTTTTTTTAGCTCACTTTAATCGTCCTTTCTCTCTGAGTGACGCATTTTTATATCTCTTAGCTATAATGTGGTATCTGTACCACAACTACACACATAAAATCATTTAAAATAAAAAACGGTGATGTAAGAAAGTGTGAAGGTCAACAGACTCACAGCTGGCGTTGTATTTAGGCTCCATTTCGTCGATGAAGGAATTCTTTTTCAGCAACTCGTTGTTCAGCTCTCGTAGTTTCTCCCTGATAAAGCAAACAAAGAACTGATGTAAAAACACCTTTCTTTTAACAAAACATATTTATGGGTCTGTTCTTCAATAACTTACATGTGCTCTTCATATTTCTTCTTCAGGATAGAAGACTGAAAAGAGACAAAAGTTTATACATCTTCATCTACCTGCAGGACCCGTTGTGTGCTGTACAAGCTCGCAAACAAAATCCTGCACATTTCACAACATGTTTTCATAATGGCATTATACCACATTACAAGAAGAAGAAAATATTTTAATATCTTTTTTACAGGCTGGATAATCACAATGATGATTATTTAATTAAAAATGTAATTAAAATTCATTTTAAAAAGTGTTGTTTTTTGAACCCATATTCAGTGGTAGTGTCACTTCACACGTGAGAAGCCAAAATCATGTCAAAGCAGAAATCTGTAGATTATTTAAGGCCACAAATCAGGAGGCATGAAGGAATGAGTTTCTACGGGGAGGAAAAAAATCTACATGTAGAGGAAGGATTGATTAAAGATGAAACTATTTCTAACAGGGAAATCAGACCTGCAGAGTCCAGACAGCTCGCTCGGAAAACTCATCATTATTTGTGCGCAGCAACTCAGTAACAAATGCACAAAAAGGCAGTTAAAAATGTTCCTTATATTTTTGATATCCAGTGAAAAAAACAATACTGTATTTTGGAGTTCTTGATTTAATCTAAAAAATATTATGTCTATAACACAACATTGACGTTATCATTTTTTTAAAATGCACATTTATTATTTTCTGAGTTGTTGCACCTTTTTCTAGATAGTCCAAAAACTAAAAGTACAAAGTCTAAAAGAGGAAATTTGCAGGAATCACAAACTTGTACTTACTATAGTCTGACAGTGGAAGCATTATTTGAAAAGAAAATGCATTTTACTGAGAATCACAGACCTGCCGAAGGTGGAGGGTTTTACATCCCTGTGACAATCTGTCAAAATGTTTTTCCCATCTTTGCACCTGGATGCCTAGAAGTGACCTCACGTATATAGAAAGTCCACTCTCTGCTTACTGTGCGCTTGTTTCTATAAAATGTACTGTGTCTAATAAACTGAAAACTGGTATTCTGTTCATCTTGAGTGAAAAGACAGATGGTTAAAGACAGACTGATAATGCTGCTGATGGGATGCAAAATCTGCACAGGCTGTAAGAACAGACCCAGAAACCCCACGAAAGAAAAAAATGTAAGTGTTTTAGATTGGGATTAATTATCTACTAAAGAAATATAAGCAGCTCGTGAAAGATGGCGTTAAACATGCATGCAAACTCTCTCTCACATATAAAACCTTCTCTGGAGATGCTCCAAACCTCCTCCTCCTAAATACCAGTTGCTCTCTACTAGGAACTAGTTTAAAAGAGACAAGGAACAAAAAAAAAAACAATTAAAGTTAAAGTTAAATATGTTAAAACAAACCAGCTGCTGATTTTAGATTAGTCTGATCATAAAAGCATCTTCAACACACGAAGCTTAGTAGCCATAAAAAAATTGGACTAAAAGCACACAAACACAGGATGGTGGGTACAATGAGTGTTAGAAATGCTTTTGTTAGTTACAACTAAGAGTTAGTTTCAGCTGTTTTCTGCAGGGATGAGATGTTTTGTAAAGCAGTTTTCCAGTTTAACAGTGACTTGTTTAAATGAAATATCAAACTGGAGGAGCGGGCCGCTGCAGTCTCGTGGGCCGTCTTTATTCACTGTATGTGGCACGATGGGAATCTGACTTCATGTTGTTGTTGCCGACATTTCAACTGGTATGAGAGTTACACACACACAAAACAGACCAAACGTTGCAGGACTCACATCGTCTGCTTTGGATCCTTGTTCTTGCAGATTCTTCTGCAGCTCCTCCACCTGACTCTGCTCCTCCATCAGGCGCTGATTGATTAACCTGGACAAAAAGCACAGTTTTAGACCCAGCAATGACCAAAATGAAAGTTACACAGAGGCAGATAAAACATCAGAGAGAGGCAGACTTCTGGCTAAATTCCAGCAGAGACAAAGAAAATCTTTGTAGAGAGAATAAAAGGGAGATTGATCCTCGTTCCAACAGAGGGAAACGCAATCTGCCCACACTGAAAGTGCCTTCAGACTGCAAGAGCAGAACAAAATATTCTAGGTGGTAATAAATTCTCTTTGCTCTGTTCGCATTATATTTCAACAAGATATTGAGTACAAATATGATAAAACTGAACTGTGTTTTTCTGAGGCACACGTGGTCTGACCTGTTCTCCGTCTCCAGTTCGTTTTTCCTTCTGTTGGCGTCCTCCAGCAGACTCTGCAACAGTGCGATCTTCTCGTTGTCCGACCCCTCCTGGGCCAGCTTCAGCATCTTGTTCTCGTGCTGAAGACGGATCAGGTGCTCTCTGTGAAAACACATCAGATTAAGCATCAGCATCATAAAAACTCAGATCATGCGTTGCTGAAACATGCTGGCTGCAGTGCACATGTACTAACAAACCCTATCAAACATTTACACCAATACGAACCAGAGAACACATTATTATTGTGCGTTACAGCTGAGCAGTGGTTTCCTCTTCTGCACTAATTTAGTTCACACAAAGACTTGTTTATCTTCTCTGCATTGTAAAAGAAGAACGAAAGAAAAAGAAGAAAACTGAGCTCAGTACAAAGAATCTTAGAGTCTCTCTGTACTAGAAAGACGTGCAGAGAGCTGTAGAGATACTGTAGATACTGAGCAGGTTTCTGATAAACAGGCAGGATTGTCATGATTGTTTCAGATGCTTTTTTATAAATTCCAGACTTTCACTTTTCATTCCATCTACTGAGCAGATAAGACTGAACAGATTTCAAAGTGTTGAGCACAGTCTGTCTCTTGAGTCCTCTTTTTTTTTTTTTCTTTAAGGGTGTGGTTGCTGATTCCTTTCCAAGTGGAGAACGGACTAAATGTTTCCAGACGGACTCACAGCTGCCGGCTGGCAAAGGTTAGGCCGAGGAAGGCAGAGGAAGACGTGAGAAGAGGTTCCAGTACAGCTTACTGTGTAAAATATGACATCAACACAATTTTTTCTGATTCCTACTTCCCACATTTCCAGCTGTTGTTCTGGCTGTTTTATAGTTCAGACAACACTGGCGGGCACAAATCAATCCCAGATGCTTCTTATGAAAGCAACAGGTTGGATCTGAAAAAGGTTTTTGACAACCAACACACGTGAATTCACACACACACAGTTCTCCTTTTTAGATATCTCACATGAAACATCTGTATTGCAACATCATGCAGGATATGACATCACCTCAGCCCACAGTAAGTTTCCTTACTCTCTCTTTACAGGGTGAGAAAACAGCTCAGACCGGATGTTTTTTTAAGCAATATTTAAAGGGATCAGGATTTCAAAGTAAATCCCCAAATTTTCTGGGCTCAGAAGGCGCAGCACGCTGTCAGCAGGAAAGCCAGCCCTCTTGGAAAGCAGCAGTCAGGCTGATGTAACTCACACGACTATTACATAACTCACTACAGAGACGGCTCTTTTTAGGCCAGACTCATCTACCGTTAAACAGCAGAGAGAAACCATCAGGCTACAGGATGCACAAACACACTGCAGCCATACTGTACACACTGGAACAAACGCCTTTAATATAAATTTCTTTTGAATGACAATATACAAACTCAAATCTTCTTTTTTAAACAATTATGTGACATTTTCCTTTCTGTAAATCAAGTTAAGTGCTCTGTGACTACCAAAGCGAAACAAAGAATGAAGATGGAAAGTCTTACCGAATCTCTGGGGTGGTGATCTCAGCAGCCAACGAATCAGAGCCGTCGTTGTTGGCCAGCGGGAACAAACCTGAAACAAAGAGCAGCCCCGTTAATGCAGGGTAAGCTCGACTATTTAGGCTTGACCTAATAAGTAATAAGTCGTATATCTTTTACTTGATGTAAGTTGTCCTTCCTGAGCTTGGACGCAGTGGAGCTCCTCGATAGTTTCCTTTAGAGAGTCTCTCTCCGTCCGCATCCGCTGTAAAAGGGAGAGGAAACGTTTGAAGAAATACACAAACTGTGACAGAGAGAAACTGCAGGATCTGAAGGTAAGATCCCAGTGTGGCAACAGAGCACGACTGTCAATCAAGTAGAGACAGCAACACTTTAAAACATCATCTTTCTTCTCCTTTGTAGAACAAAACCCTAAATTACAAGTATGGTACGCTCTGGTTCATATATCTATTATATATCTGATTAATCTACAAGACATCTATCTCTTTGCAGAGTAAAAAGAAAACTGTCGGCTCATCACACCAGCCCAAATCTTAATTAATTAAACTGTACACACGTCTTTTTCCTTTTGTAGAGAGTCCACTTTCTCTTTGACGCGTTTGTATTCAAACTCCATCTTGTCGGCCTTTTTAGACTCTTCTGACAGTCGGTTCTGAAGTTCAACCACCTGTGCAGAGAAGGAGAGATAGTGAGAAGACTTTATCTCTTAAAATACACAAGAATTGTGTCTGGAAGTACAGTTCCTTTAGTCCCAAGTGAGGGACGTGAAAATAAGGATTATTGTGTGTGAATGTGTGTGTTGGACGGGCACCTGTCTCTTGTACGTCTCCAGCTGACCCTTGGTGGCGTTCGCCTTTCGCAGCTCTTCTTCCAAACTGACGTTGGTCTGCATCAACACCGTGTTCTTCTCCTCCATAAGTTTATTCTGGAAAACAGCGAGAGATATGTGAGCCTCACTTACAGACACACACTGTCAGTCTGTTCGTCTTCTGTGTGTGAGTGATTGTGTACCTGTCTCCTGAGAAGTCCCATGTCCTCCAGTTTCTTCTTGTAGTGTTCCACTGTGCCTTCCAGCTTTGACACTTTATCTGATGAATGTCTGTGAGGAAAACATCATGCACTTTTATTTTGCGATGTTACGTTTAGAAAAAAAAAGCAGGAAGGGGGCTCTGTTTGTGCAGCAACACACCTGAAACAACAGAAGTCTGAAATAACAGGATAACTGTTCAACAAAACATTATTAGTCTTGTGCCATCTCATGTTTTTCTCTTTCATTTTCATTCCCATCATGCCTTTTGACTTATCACTTGTCTCTCACAGGTTATGAAAGCTAAATGAGCACACAACAAACTTTATCTGCAGGACAGTGAATGCTCACATGATTCTCTGGGGATTTAGGAGATTTCTACAAACAATTATTAGAATCTCCTCTCTTGTTTAGTGTTGTGTGTAGTTTGCATTACTTTAGCCACAGGTCTGCGCCTCCGTCTCACCTGAGGACGTCCATCTCGTCTTTGAGGGTCTGGGCTTCGTCGGCCAGTGACGTGAGCTCTTCGTTCTGTGACTTTACATCCAACAGCTCCTTTTCGAGTTCTTCGCAGCGGATCCGGTAGTCGTCTTTTGCTGCCTCCAACCTGCAGCAGAACAATCACCTTTCAGATCTGAGGATTTCTGACACCAGCTTCAGTCAGTTCAACTCTTTTTTTTTTTTAACAGCACACCTGAAAGTTTCTTCCTGTAGTTGCTCCAGTTGTGTCTGCAGCTGGAGGTGTCTGCGTCCGGCGGGGCTGTTTATGTCCTCTATGGAGTCCGACTGGTTGAGTCTCTCCATCAGGACCTGGTTTTCTGCAAGCAAACTGCTCTTCTCCTCTTGCAGAGCTGCCACCTGTGGGAGGGAGGAGAGCGAAAAAAAAGAGCAAAAAAAAAAATGGTAGAAATGGTTTGGGAAAACAGGAATTGTGGTAAATAGGGGAAAGTGCAAGAAAGGAGATGGTATGGAGGAGAGAGGGATAAAAGGCAGCACGAGAGGTGATGGATAGAAAGGATGTTAAGATAGAGAGAACAGAGGAAGAGAAGGAAAACGAGTTAGAAGGAAAATGACAATAAAAACTCTAGCTACTTAAATACAACATTTCCTTTACAGCATTCAGTCCAAAAAGGTTAAATTCATAATATCTGCATTGGTAAGAAAGCAGGCACACATCAAACACACTTCAACAGGGCGAACCAACACACTCCAACATCACAAAGAGGGCTACATGAGGTTTGATGTGGCCTTCTCGATGTGATGGACGGGGTATCAAACTCCACACAAAGCAAAGCAGAAGCTGTTCAGAACTTTTTTCTTTTTTTTTTAATCTCCCATAATGCACTTTAACAAATATAAGAACTTATCATATTTTATTAGGGGGAAAATTATCTCTCCATCAACCTGAACTTTGTGAGATCCAAAAAACTAAATATCAACTTTAAGCAAAAAGGATCTAAATATCTTCTCTGTATAGACTTGAATTAACTTCCATTAGTACACCTGCAGAATCCATTTAGTCTGATGTGTGTATTATAATGCTACTGTAAATGTTGTTTAACACTCCTGTGTGTAAAATGTATGCCACTTAAATGTTGGTTCACACTCTTATCTTGAAGCGCTCTGAGAAAACCTCCATCGTCTCACTGCAACATGCCTTTATATCACATTAAAGATGTGATCGAGCTTTAGTCATTCTCAAAATAAGCAAAGCGTTTCCTAAAAACACACTTAATTCCTACAGGTAGAAATTTGCAATGCATAAACTGGTGCGGCTGATTGTTTGTTGACTGATTCTTGATTTTTTTCTTTTTCATCCAGAAGTGAAAGCAATAAAAAAACTAACACCATAAAATATGAATAAGATACAGTGTGTGTAAATATTTGAGATAGATTCGACACTTCTGCAAAGACATGAGTCCTTCCTGGGTCCAAAAGCCCAGCTTACTGTCTACTGTTGCTGTGGGGAAGCATGAAACACACCGAGGGAAAAAAGCAGAGGGTTATTAGTGAAGGGGTGGCATCTGACACACCCACACAAAACTGCCGTTGTGGCTGGTGTGCCCCCCCGGAGGACCACGTGTATACGTGTGCACAAAAACACTTGTGCGCAAACGTGTACACAAACATGCGCACACATAATTAGGAGAAGGGTAGTCTGGATTTCCAAAAGGGGGATGCTGGTGCAAGCAGACTGAAAAAAAAAAATCCAGGACTATTAGACACGCCAAACACACCATGATGAAAAGAAAGAGACAGAAAAGAAAAAAAGAAAGTTTGGATTTACCCTCTCTTCTAGCTCATTAAACTCTAACCTCAGTCTATCACGCTCCTCTTGGACATGGAGGGCCTTTAAAGCAAGGCACACAGTATTGAAATAGTCAGGAAATAAGAGGACACACAGCAGGAGAGCAGGTAACCCTTTAAATCACAGCTCCGTTTCTCTGCAACAACATCAGCCGTCTGTCATCAGCAGGAAGTAAACAGAAAAGATAGCAAAGCTGATAGATATAGAAAACATGTGATAAAGTAAATAATTAAGTAAGTAAGGGGAAAGTCCGTAAGTCACAACAGAGTCAGCTGTTTTGATGATGTGTAATTTAAGTACGATTGTGCAGAAAATGGAGCTGCTTTTAAAGTCTACCCAAAGAGCTTTCAAATATAAAGAAAGACACAATCAGTTATATATGAAATATAGCAGCAAAAGTAAGAAGAAAAAGTTCACTTGGCTGGATGTCAGAATACTACATATATAAAGAGTGTTATTTTTTTCTCTGTAGTTAATGAAATATCCAACTTAATTTACTTTTAACTACTAAAAACTCCTGGTCTGACTACTGCAAACTGTACAGGTACTGTATATAAAACAAAGTCTTATTTGTATAATGAACCACTGAATTTCAGTTTTAAACAACATTATTATATATATTATATATGAATATATTATAATCACAACACTCATCAGCCAACTGATATTGATATTTGATTGATTTTTTGCCAATTCTATGATGAAACTCCTGCATCATAAATACGCAGAGCAAACAGTCCAGTCTTAGTAACTGCCCACAAATTATGCTGTTGTCCACTTGAATGTTGGTGTGATGACACATTAGTGTTTTAAAAGTGTGCTGCTGTAATGACTAACCCACCTCTACAACTTCACCACAGCCACAGGTGGTTTAACTGGTGCTAACGTAAGCTGCATACTTTGCTTTAATGTACAAAACCAGTGTCAAAAAGCCTAAAATACCGAGGAGATTTACGAGTGAAACCAACCTGCATGTCAAGCTCACGACACCTCTGGGCGATCTCCTCCTTGGTAGCCAGAGCGTCATTGAGCTCCTCCGCCGTCTTCTTCAGCTAAAAACAAACACACACAACTAATAAAAATCATGCAGTTTTCATGACTAACACAGCAATTTATTTCCCGCTTGGATGAAATGAAAGAATCTTTACATCTTTGAAGATCAAAAGCTGGGCAAATATAACGAATAAGACAGTGTGAGATTTTGAGTTTGAGTTTCTTTTCACAGTAATGACGGCAGAGCAGCTCTGCGACTCTGCTGAAGTTTGCTCTCCCACAGACCCGGTTGCTTTATAGGCATGTGGACAAAAATGTGGCGGGTGAGACGTAAGCTGAGGGGGAGATCTGGGTCAACGGTTTGTAGGTTTCATCAGCTATTACATAGTGTGTGTGTGTTTGATTTTAATGACTTTAGCATGTGAATGCCTAAAATTGTGCCTTAAAAGTCTGTTTGACACATACATTTAAACAAAAAAAAAACAAACAAAAGTTTTGAATGATTACATACAGTATTAAAGATATAAAGACTGCAATAAATATAATAAAGAGTTTCAATAAAGTCTCCATACCTGTCGGTCTAGATCCACATACGAGTCGTTTCCTCCCATCACAGGAGTCTCTTTGCTCATCAGCTGCAGAAACACACAGATATTAAGTGAATCAAACACTTGTTGTACCTTGGATCAGGCTCAATGTGTCATCCAAACCACAACTCTCAGGATGAATCAGTTATCACCTGCAGTGACTCTTATAGAGGTTTTAATAGCATGATGGCTCACCTCTTGGATGGCTGTCATGACAACGTGCTGCACCGACTCCTCCATCATCATTATGGTCTGGATGTATTCTAGAAAATGCAGAAACACAGACAAAGTGACGGGTTAAATTTGAGCCTCTGAGTCAGCTGCTGATGCCGAGTGATACCGCAGAACATCCTTTTATGATATCAAATAAAATATGCACCTTGTTTCTGTTCACAGTTGACAGCACAGCCCAGGATGAGTTGCAGCATCCTCCCGAGCTCTGCTGCGTCGGAGTGCTCTCCGATGAGGTTAACATCTGGTAATGTGAAGTCGTTAATGTGCTGGCCGAGGATCTGAAGAGGGACAAAAAAGGCCATTTAAAGTTTTTAATAAGAATCTAAATAGCAGCCAACAGTCTCAGTTTCTCAAAATGAACGCAGCAGACTCTTCTTACCTCCTGGTTATAGTCCAGGATGCCTTTAAGAATCTTCTTGAGGTTGCTGACCTGAAACAAGAGAGAACTTTATGTAGAAGTATTTAAGGAAAATAAGAAATACTAGTATAGCTAACAAGCCACCAGGATACTGCAGGTGACTCACATAAAGACACATACAGCACTTATACTTTATTATATTACTTCTGGACTTTATTTAGTTAAAACTGGAAAACATCTACTATGTCATGCATGCCTAATACCTACTAATAACACAAAGAAGACCTCGAACTCACCTTTAACCTCCAGTTGTCCCCAACTTCTGGTTTGATTCTGCTAATCCAAGCATCATTGAAATACACTACATCTCTAGAAAATTCAGACAGACGAGAGAATAGGGATTAAAACCTTTATCTGAAGTGTGTTTTTGTACATGTGTAAGCAAGTTTTTCAGAAGGCTAAAAATCAGCAGCATCTTCCTCACATTTTCTGCAGTGCTTGGGCCATGACGACGCCGCTCGTCAAGTCCTCGACCGTCTTGCATGGAGCCTCCACTCCAAACGTCTGGATCTAAAGACAAACAAACACACACACTGAGTAGTTACTAGATGATGAAGTGCACCTACAACACTGTGAATGTAAACCAGGATCAGCATTAATGAATAAAATCAGCTCACTGGTGCATTCTTGCTCTTCCTCCACCATTTGGCACTTTCTGCATATTTCCACTCGGTCTTTGAATTATATTGTTCGGGCCTCAAAAGTCTCCATAAAGTGGATTTTTAATGGCGTCTCTCTGCAGTCGCTCTCTGACAGCCAGTGTAAGAACAGCCAGCTCGCTTACTTCTCCTGCAAACTTTCTCTCAACTCGGCCTGTCATCATCCCTCAGTTTCTCTTACATGACCTCGATCACTTCTCAGATCTTTTTTTTCCTTCCTGCCTCGCTCGGCGTGGCTTTGTTTTTTTCCATCCCGCACATTCTTCTCAATATTCGTTCCTTCCTGCCGGCTGTCTGCTGCTCAGATAGAAGTAAATGCTCACTTGAATGCTCAACATGCCAAAGCTCAGCGGGCCGAAGGGAAAATGAGAGCAGGAATGTTGGAAAACTGACAGGAAGAAAATAACGATCTGTCTCTCTCGCTTTTCATTACGTAGCTCAAAGTGCAGCGCTTGAGGTCACACACAAATTCAGCAATTCAGCAACAGACTGAACAAACAGTTTGAGAGTCACAGGTTAGATCCCAGATGAATATTTTCTTAAAATAAACATGATGCAAGAACAGCAACATCTCCAACTACTAAGTCACGACAATGTGAGTCTCCTTTAAAAAGGAGAATTCAACCGGTTCATTTATTTATCAATGCCTTAGCACAGTAATCAATACACAGGGAACATGGAGCAGCATTTTTATTAGGACACAGAAATCTAAGAAGCCTGAATCATCACCTATTAGCAGGGACAGAGATCAGTAAACAAGAAGACACTCGACACTGGACACAGGAGAGGACAAACTTCACATGGCACGAGGACGCGACACTCCAAATAACATCCACATTATCACGTGATAAATTAAGACAACATGAATGTTTTTTAGTGGTTTTAAACTGTTATTTTACTTCACAGTCACAACTGGACTTGAAGGGTGAAACATATCTTTAAAAAAATCCAGATGTGCTTGAGATCAACTCCAAACTTTCCCTCAAATCTTCCCACTTCGTCGCAGCATGTGTGACTTTGTGAGTGAGTGTGTGTGAGCTTTTAAGTGACTTGTCGAGCAGATGACACCCTCTTACATTTCAGAACGCCTTTATTATGATCTCAGCTCCTGGTTACTATTCTCCGGGGTTTTCAGGCAACCAAGCACCGATGAGAGATTTTTTTCTGTGGATCAGTCGGACATCTAGTCTGTCAGCTGAAGCTAAGCGCGGGCTCACAGCCAACAGAGCAGATCCCAAACAATACCCCCGATTACATAACACCTATTACCAGTGAGAGAAACACTTACCCGCTTCAATTACTGTCCTCTCCACTCAGCTGAACAGCACTGCCAAATTACATTTATTTACATTGCATTTTGTAGAGAAGGAAGCTGCGTTTAGATACTATCAGACACTACTTTATTACAGTGGATGGAGAAGGGGCGTGCTGTGACATGTTATTAACACAAGCAGCACTTTTGGAGGGCAAAATTAGACGTTTGGCTGTGTGGAGTAACGCAAAAACAAACGTCTCTTTTTCCCCTGGAGTAACACGCTGCTCAAATGAAGCGAAACGAGACCAACGGCGTGGTGGAAACGACTGCACACACGCCTGTTGTTCTAAATCCGGTGAAGGTTATCCGCCACAAAACACACGGGCGACCTGCGAATGCTTCCAAAGACACACGTCAGCAGACACGCAACATGAATACCTGTCCGCAGCTTTCTGCAGACAACGAAATGAATCCATCCTTGGTGCCTGGTGTCCGGTTGGAGTATCAACCTCCATCTATTTTAGTTGTTTGCTGATGAGTTGGGGTTTTAGATCAGTCACTTCCAGCTACTTTAGGTCTAATATATTCAAATCTGTTGCATAATTAGTAACAAACTGTACTGTGTATTTTGCATCACCTAAACTATTATTTCAGAGGAGCAGCAGGTTCTTGTTGTCCACAAGTTCCACACGCTGATGATGTTGGGTCCACAAAAACTGTAGTATTCACACCACTAGATTACAAAGCCTTTAAAACTGAACGTATGGCCATGTGACGTCTCTTGAAAAGCCACAGCAGAGCAGCAAGTCGCTTGATTCTGTGAAAGAGAAAAAAACCTGCAGGCTGACGGTGAACCTGTTTTCAATTTGCTGTCAACTTCAATCACTGATGGCAAATAAATTGTGCTTTTAATTATTTATATCACACTGGACACCCTGAATGTTGATCTGCCATCAGATATATAAAGGTACTTGCCTCGGTTGGGATTAATAAGAGTTTATCAGTCACAGATCAAATCTATCACTTACTGCTGATTCTCCCAATGCCCAAATCAACAACACAAAAAAGATAATTAACTGTAGAAAAATCTATTAATAAATATTTACTGTATTCAAAATCCTAAAACCTTTATCTCTTTGTGGAAACAGTGCAGTGGTAGTTTCATTTAACTGTGATGAACCTGTGAGCTGTTGTTTCCAGGCTAAAGGTCGACAGTGTTGGATGTGAGCCTCGCACACTTTGTTGATTTCAGGCGTAACATGACAGCTCTTGACTCATCGCTCTGGGCTCAAACCACATCCCTTACGTCAGCAGGATCACCTCCCAAATCAGCTTATTATGATATAATATATGATATATTAAACACTGAACCCTCGAAGCGCTGACTGCAGAGTAAAAAGGAGGTCAACAATCACTCCAACATTAATGGGAATAATATTTTTTATATTCTCTTCCTCACTAAAAAAAAATACATTTATTAGCTTGAAGCTGCTGAGCATTAAGATTTTCCTTTAAACTTTCATTTCCATCTGAAAAATGGTTGTAAATTGTGTGTTTTCTGTCAACTCTTCTCAAGTAGTATTTGCACAGTTATTACTTAAGTTCTTCAGATCTTTTAACTTCACTGTAATGTCATTTCTCTGTGCAACATCTTAATCCCTGCTAGAGCCGACCATACAGTGTGTGTGCATGTGTGAGTTGCAAAACAATGACTGAAAATCATCAGAAAACAACGCTTCATGTGATCTGAAGCATTTTGGGGGCTGAAGTTTAACAAGCTCATATTTTGTGTTTCCTGGCAAATTACAGTCAGCCTGCTTCGATCACATCATCCATATCAGTCTGCTAAAAGGACGGATAAGAGAGTCCAGATGAGGTGAACAGAAAGAAATTCAAAAGAAATAGTTTGGATTACAAGAGGAATCGTGCACTGTAATTAACACACTGAAAATGAGCATGTCTGACAGTGTATGGGATCGTTAAATGCCTCTTCAGGGGAGCCAAAGGACGGAAACTGCTTCACAAAAAGGTGCATTTCTCATAATACTCTTAGTCTGAGTCACATGCATATAACAACACTTTCCTGGCAGCACACAAAGCGACAACAAAACAGAAAACAAACACAAGAAATCTACCAAGAAACTTAATTTCTCAACTACAAGGAGTACAGGGAAAAACAGATCTCAATCATTAAAAAGAAATAATAACCAACAATCACATTCTTCAACATGGACACACACAGCAAACAGAGACAAGGCGGACTGAGGTTTAAAAAGGAAATCCACACCTACGGCTTTGTGGAAACATTTGGGAAACGAGGCGGGCCGGCTGTGGAAAAGGCACGTGTCACATGACGAGGACTAAACACAGAGCTGCAGAAACATTCACATGAACGTGTAATGAAAGCGAAGAGGATGCGTGTCCCTCCGAACTGTTACGGTCACGAGTCCACACGAGGGTAAATCACACAGGGCGGCTCTTTGGTTTAATTACGCATGTTTCTGCCAAAAAGAGCAGGAGAGCACGCCAACCTCGCACAACTTAAACGGTCACATCGAACTCGCATGTGGAGCCTGATGGTGCAACAATACGTGCTGCAAAAATAAACCAAGGCACAACAAAGTCAATGCATTTGTATGTATGAGGGTAAAACTTTAGTGTCATGAGATATAATTTTATCACTTGAATCTCATTATCGTATCACACAAACGAGGAACGAGCCACCAGCTTTTAAAAATGTCTGACAGCAGATAAACTCTGACGCCGTCTGGTCAACATCTGGTTGATTTTCTCCAGCAGAGTACATCGTATTTTACAGGTATGGCACCTTAACTGCAACCCCTAAAAAAACAAAAATCTAAACGTGCTTATTTATTTCCTTGTAGTCACTGAGAGCTGTGAGATTTACAGTCTCATGTGTTTAGAAACACGCATCGTTGTGACTTCACAGTTAACAGGTATGTGAGGAATGTCTGCCGGCCACATCATTACTAAGAAAACGAAGAAAAGGTCACTCTGAGTCATCACACACACGCCGAGCCGTGATAACGAGAGGAGGAGGCGACAGTCATGGAGGAGAGATGAACTGACCTGACTGTGTTTCTGAAAACATTTTGTACCAAATGATCATTTTAAACTTGTCTTTTTCATTTCCTTCAAAGAGGATTTCACTTCCTATAAAAAGTCTCGACGCAAGAACTTAAAAGTTTCTGTTTCCATTGTTTAATTTAGCTGTGAATTAATTATTTTTTGGTAAACGTTCACATCCAGCTCAGACAGACCTACTTGTCGATTTCGCAAAAGATAATCGACAAACTGATTTCGAGCTTGACTCTGTGAAATGTAAGGAAGCACATGAGTGTGCAGAGGCAGGGCGGCTCACTAACCTCTGTGAGCAGCCGCACACGCGTGTTTCCACAACACACGGCTGACATTTACACCAGCAGTGTGCAGTGAAAACACACAAACACTTTCCATCACCGCTCATCCTTTCACAATTCTCTTTACACCTCAAATCACTCACACAGCCGCTGCTCCTATAAGAAAACTAAATACATAAATAAGTGGAAATATCTCCCTGGTCCAGCCAGATAAATGCTCTAAATATAAAAATACATACAAAATCAGGTTTAGTGCAATGTAAATGGTCTTGTCTTGTCTTGTACTGAAAATTGAATCTGAAAACATAAACACAATAAGTAGAATAATAAAAGGGTGAAAGCAAGTTCCAAGTCAGAAATATAGA
>JAVQJZ010198366.1:0-16333 GCA_036025355.1 Leiopotherapon unicolor | reverse complement strand
ACAGCTGAAACCATGATTAGAGTGAATGTGTCTTGCCAGGTTTTTCTCTGTGTATCAATTACTGTATTTTTCAGACTATGAGGCACACTTAAAATCTTTAAATTTTCTCAAAAATCGACAGTGCGCTTTATAATCCAGTGCGCCTTATGTATGAATTCTGGTTGTGCTTACTGACCTCAAACAGATTTTATGTGGTACACGGTGCTCTGCTATGATAAGCTATGAAGCTGCGCTGCTTGATGGATTGTTGGAGCATTACAGCCACCGTAGTCAGGAGCCTCGCGGAGTGATACGTACTGTGTGTAATGCACCTTATAGTGTGGCGTGCCTTATATATGAAAAAAGATTGAAAATAGACCATTCATTGACAGTGCGCCTTATAATCCAGTGCGCCCTATAGTGCGGAAAATACGGTGCTCATTTTTTAAAAAGCTTTAGATGTAGTGTAGGCCTGTAGAAGCTGTCAGCGTTATCACCAACAGTCCTGTTGGCTTCCACTGATTATACTAATGCCAGGTTCAACATCCAAGAATAAATTAATTAGTAAAATCACAGGAGGTTGGAGCCAAATCTTGAAGCCCTTGAAGGCGTTTAATGAGTTGATGCTGTGTCTCTGAATGAATTAAGTAATGATTTAAAGATGGTTAAATGCTACATTTAGCACCTTCTAAATAAATAAGGCCACTCACCTTTGCAGGCTCCGTTCTCTGCTTTGGTCATGCCAGCAGGGCAGCTGTCGAAACACTGGTAGCCTCCCTCCGTGTTACGACACTGCTTGTTCGCCGGGCATACATTCCTCATGCACTCATTGATGTCTGTAAAAGTGCAGCCATTACGTCAGAGCTGTTAGGGACTGTTATTGTTATGTGCTGCAGTTACAGTTTGTCAAATTGATTTTTTCACAGAAATACACTTTCCTGAACCCAAAATGCCTTGATCTGAAAGTTACAGTGATTGTATTTAGACTTTTCTAAACTTTGAATAACCCGTGGGAGGTAACTGACCGATGCACCGATGTCCTGACAGCTGGTATCCAGGGTGACAGATACAGCGGAAGGAGCCGAGAGTATTGAGGCACTGATGCTGACATGGAGAGAGGGCAGACTCTTGACACTCATCTACATCTGAAAGACACAATTTGCAGACTGACTCATCAATTTGAACTCTAATCATCCACCAAACTGTGTAAGTATAAGAAATCAGATTATTCTTAATTATTGATTCTTGAATGAACAAATATAGCTTAAGAAAGAAAGCACTTAACAATGCACTGTTGTGCCTCCATATGAAATGTTGTGCAATTTAACAGTGATTAACAGTGACTTGCCTTCACAGCTGGTTCCAGTGATGCTGGGCTTAAATCCTGGTCCACACTTGGCCTGGCAGCGATACGTGCCCACTGTGTTGACACACTGCTGGTTGTAGTGGCACATGTGTGAGCTCTGGGAACACTCATCAATATCTGCACGCCGATGAGTGAAACACAAGATTTAGGCCAAACGCTGAGGCAGGGGGGTTAGACGGACACTTAGAAACAGATGATGTTTTTACTTCACTTAACTGGAACATTAGTATCATATGTGGTAATTAATCACAAAAACCCAGCTTTTTTTGTTGTATCTCACCTTGGCAGGTGTTTGTCTCTGTGGAGATGGTGAAGCCAGAGGGACACGCACAGGAGAAGCCTCCCATGATGTTATTGCAGGAATGAGAGCAGGGAGACTGTAGCGCACACTCGTCTTCATCTAATGAGGACACGTGTAATTACTATAATAAAACTGGTACAGTTAATGTTCAAAGACAAATGAGGCATTTAAAAAACAAATGAAAGAAAGAAAGAAAAGGAATGGGGAAAAAAAGGAGAACAGCTTACCGGCACAGTAGGAGGCTGTGTCAAGAATGAAACCTTTAGGGCACGTGTCTTCAAAACCATCTGCGAACAGAGAAGTTCAGTTGGTATCTGTTTCAACATTCAGACCCAGAAATGACTGTCATCCCCCTCTCCTGACACACACCTGGTATGAGAAGGCTGGTAGTGATATGGAAGTCCAGAGAGAGAGTAAACATATTATAGACGCTGTTCATCCCGGAGACCTTGAGCAGCTGGAGCAGAGGGCCCTGGCGCTCCTCCTGGCCCTCATAAATAATGGTGTGATTACAGCGCAGCACCATGGGGTTTCCTCCTCTCTGGTGGGTCTGAGATGACCACGAGTACAGCTGCCCTTGGCCTGTCTGCACGTATGACTCATCAAACTCCTGCGGGACGCGAAAGAAATCAGGTCCGAGAAATTGAAGAGGGAGCTTCGAGATGTCAACGCGCCCTCTGATGAGACTTGTTCGAGGTCTGCACTATGACAGCAGCGAACGTACCTGTAGGTTCAGATGAGACGATGATAACGAAGGAGGCACAAATCCGTTAATTACGATGTCAATTAGTAAAACTCCCTCAGAGTCCAGACCTCTGGCAACGTGCGTCAAACGAAGGATCTCCCCTGTTCAGAGACACAGAACAAACAGAAGTCCTTTACAAGCATGAGACAGCATGCTGTTGAGAACCAACAGGCTTAATGTGTACAGCAGTGATAGTGAGTGATGCCATCTGCTGGTTGTCTTGTAAACCACAGAAGAACAATCAGAGAGAATCGGTGCTCACAGATACAAACTTAATGACTGCTTAAAAATTCTGTCTTTAGCTTGTGTCTGTTAAGTTTCTACTGCAAACGCTCACCACAATGTGTATCAAACTCTGCACTATTTTTATCTCACAGTTGAACAGAGGCCATGTTACCGTAGCCTTTACTGAGATTTACATCATCTTTAATAAATCCAAAGTTTGGATCACTCGTTGGCTAACGCACAT
Organism: Leiopotherapon unicolor; assembly: GCA_036025355.1. Taxonomy (NCBI): domain Eukaryota; kingdom Metazoa; phylum Chordata; class Actinopteri; order Centrarchiformes; family Terapontidae; genus Leiopotherapon; species Leiopotherapon unicolor. The sequence goes on along the minus strand of JAVQJZ010198366.1, from coordinate 13,473 downwards.
AGAAAATCTGGAACAAAACCTACCCGTCTCAAACTCCAGCTGAGACTCCTGTCTGAACTGGCCCTGAGTGAACGAGTAGCCGTTTGTGGCTGCTCCGCTCTGCAGCACGGTGGTCCAGTAGATGGGAGCAAAGGCAGACACCAGCACCCGCAACAGGGGACCTAAAACAGAAACAGCATCAGCTCTTGGCCTCTCACAGAACAAGAAACACTGAATGTTCATCTACACAGCATGGAGACCATTTCACAAAAAAGCTTAGCTGTTTTCACTTCATAATAAAAGAAATCAGGAAAAGAGCAGAGCATACTCATGAGTTTTCCTCATTTTTTCTCTCTCAGAAATGATTTTATATACATTGTATTTTTTTATTTAAAAGAAGCCTGTGCATTACATTTACATTGCATTTACTACGATGCATCCTATGAATTTTAACCTGAAAGGATTGTCTTTAACACACATTCTGTACTGACTTAATTTAACTTTCTGAGTTTAGAGTCTAATTCATCTTGGATTCAGTTTCAACAACACCTTGGATTGTTTGGACAGTTCATATATGCACAGCTGTGTCCGAAATTACTTGGAGACATTCCTGCCTTCAACTGCATGCCACAGTATGAAGATATCAGCCACGGGGATCTGATGTGTCACTCACCCACACTGGGAGGGATGTTTTCCAGGCGCGCCTGCAGAGTGCTGCTCCCTTCTTCCTCATTGTCTGTAATGTTGGCCTCCAGGAAAGACACACCAAACTCTCTCTCGTTCACCATGCCTATCAGGCTGCCTCTCGTCTTACGGGGAGTCTCTCCTTTCATCAGCAGACAGAAAAGTAGTGAGTTCACGTGCACTTGAATAATTAGTATGGATAACTTGTTTAGAAATATAAATATGAATGTAAATTTAAATTAATGCTCCATCTATGTCTTTCCCATCCTGTACTTAAAACATGGCCCATACATGGAAATGCTCTTCTGTTGTACACTCATAACATTCAGTTAATTTATACACACAAGAGCATTCACTAAGACAATAAATAGGTAATGACCTTGATCAGCATCTGAGATTATATCTGTAATATATCTGTAATAACAGTGACGCAGTGACGTTAAATGACCAGCTACTGTCTGAAAAGGAAGACAAACACGAATTCACACCTGGACAGAGACCAGCTTGACATTTCCTTGAGTCAATACTGGGGCCGCTGCACGATCGGCCACCATTGGTTGGTTTTGGGTTGTTGCATAATCTGATCCGTTCTTGGAAGCCCTGTCCACAGGTGCTGCTACACGGACCCCATTCTTCCCAGTTAGAGTACCCTCCATTGACTGTTCGAGAGAGAAGAGGAGAAGTCTGTAGAGTTTGAAGTTTCGATTACTTGCAAAGATAACAAGCAAGAAACGTTTTCCCATGGGGACAAAAATCAAAGGAACAAGAAACACTAAAATATGCATAAATATTTTACCAAAGAGCATAAATAAGTGGAGATGGAAGACAGTTCCACATCTCTGTGTGTGTCAGGATAAATGCAGAACTCACTCTGAACCTTGAGAGTAATGGTCCTCTCTGCTGTTCCAGCTTCACTCTCAGCCACACACTGGTACTCCCCTTCATCTGCAGCCTGTAGATCACACAGGCAGAGGACAGTTTGGCTTAATTGGCACTCTGAGGAACAATTATGCTCCGATAGGGCCACAAACCTCCAGGACAAACTGTGCTTTAGATCACATATAGTTTTATGGAAAAAATAAAGCTGGCATAGAAAAAAATGCTTTCTACTGGGCAGCTGAGACTATTCTATTGAATTCTTTGTCATAATGGATATTATTGGGTCAGCAAGTGGAAATTTCACATTAGAGGGCTCTGTGGTAAGCACGTCATCTGTCTGTGAGAAAGTCTCAGCTTCAGACTGTGCAATTACAGCAGCAGTTAGAGACCTAACAAGGTTACAGGCTAAGAAAAGGGGGGGCCTGGGAACATCCAGCTCTCCGTTCATCTCCTCCTCCTCTTGTTAATGCTGTTAGCCTTTTTGACTGAACTGAATCTGATTTAGGTGGGAGCAGGACGCTGCAGGACAGTCACACACTGTTCCTCCACCCAAGGGGACTGCAGATGAAGCCTGAATAGGCTGAATGCTGCCCCGTTGTTCTCCAAGACATAAAACATTTATTGATATAAGTAGTTTGCTCAAGGGGGATTAATCATTCAAACTTGACTCAGTTTAACAAGCCTTGTCTGGAGAGAAATGATATTGGAAATAAAGAAGAAAACAAAGAGAAGTCTGTATTTACAGTGATGCTGTAAATGACTAAGGAGCCGTTGTGAAGCGCTTGCATTCGGAGAGAGCGGAGCAATGGTTTTCCATCCCGGAGCCAGCGGAGGACAGGGCTGGGGTCTCCATGGACCGGACAATCCAGCACAGCAGAGCCTCCCTGGACGACTGTCTGAGACATGTGGGCCTCGCCCTTCAACACTGGAGGCTCTGGAGAGACACAGCACATATTTACAAAACCATCGAGGTGATGTGAACGTAGCAGAAAGTTAAACAGCCCAAACAGCTCACCTCTAATGCGAACGAATGAGAGCGCCCGGATGGAGCCCACGCTGTTTTCCGCTATGCACACGTATGTCCCAGCATCACTCACAGTCACATTATCAATGATCACAGAGCTCCTGCCGGCCTCATCCACAGTGGCACCTGTGGCATTTTTAATCCGTGCTTGAGTTTCAGTTTTAACTCACAATACTGCATTAGATCAACCATTAAAAGAGCAGTATTTTTTGTCTCGTCACAAAGACACTGTAATAGGACTACAGCTCATCATACAGCGGAGGATAATACCTGGATAAGGACTGTTGTTGACAGTCCAGGAGATGACAGGAGAAGGTGTTCCCTGAGCGTGGCAGGACAAGGCCAGACTCTGCCCTTTGTTCAGAGTTACATCACCTGGTAGCTCCTTGAAGGCAGGCCTCATGTTGATAGACAGGCGGATGTCTCGTCTCACAGAGCCCGCTGCATTGGTAGCTACACATGTAAACACACCAGCGTCTCCTGGCTGTGCGGAGAAAGCAATCAGAACAGACTCTTATATCGAGAACTAGACAGATGTAGTTCATACTGCCATTAGGAATATAGGCTGTGCTCAGGCTAACCTCAGCTCTTTCGATAATCAGCTCTCCGGATCGCAGTATGGTGAATTTGCCTGGACGGCCAGACACAGTGATGCCATCTTTCTCCCATGATACCCTGGGCTCTGGTGAACCCTGAGCAGCGCAGGGCAGCAGCGCCTGAAATCCCTGAATGACTGACAGTTCTGTCTGCGCAGGAGGAATCATGGGTGGGACTGAAATGCAACAACGTCAGTTTTTAAATCAATGGATCGTTGAGTCTTTATATAATAGGAAATGGCACTGTTGACTCACCTTGAATAACCAGCCTCATGTCGTGGCTGGCTCTGCCAGCAAGGTTTTTGGCAGTACATGTGTACAGGCCTCCGTCGCTGCGCTGGGTGGAAGAAATCGCCAAGGTTCCATTGGCAAAGATGCGTATATGAGCGCCGTCGACCATAGGCCTCCTCTCCTTATGCCAAGTAACTTCAGGTTGAGGCTGCCCATCAGCAACACACTCCAAACTGACCGGCTGGCCGAGCACTGCAGTGTACTCCACACGAGGCACACTCAGCACGGGTGGAACTGAAGAAACATGAGATGTGTAAGTATAAATGAATTCATAAAATGCTTAAAATATCCAGCATCCAGCTGCATGTTGTGAGACACACTTTGACTTTGAGGAATAAACACTGAAAAAACACCGTTTCCTTTGAGTCTGTAAGATTAAAAGTGCACATTACCTTGAAGGACTAGCTTGGTCCTGCCCACAGCTACACCTGCTTCATTTTTTGCCAGGCACTGGTAGGTCCCTGCGTCACCAAGTGTGACACGAGAAAACTTCAGAGCTCCGTTTGAGAGGACAGCGAGCCTGTGACCTGTAATCAGACAAAGTCCCAGTCATTTTGCTGTACTCAGCATGATGTGTTGCGTTGATGTGAATCTGTCTGTGAGACACCAAAATAAGCACAAGACTGTTCATTGTCATAACATTACCTGCTGCAATGGGAACTCCCTCTCTTTGCCACGTGATGGATGGTCTGGGGAGGCCTTGAACCTCACATGGTAAAATGGTACCATGATGCAACACCACTTGTACTTCCTCTGGCATCGGCCTGATCTCTGGGGGCTCTAAGTCCAGAGGAGAAAAATGCTTTGTTAAATATGTTTACATGTTTTACCGTGTGTAATCCTTTCAACAGGTGGAATTGTCACGGCAACATGTTCCTACCTTGCACAGTGAGAGAGATGTGTTTGTGAGCCACTCCAGCCGGGTTGCGGGCGGAGCAAGTGTACCTGCCAGCATGGCTTGGCAAGGCAGCAGTTATCTCCAACACTCCTGTATTGAAATGAGTACAAAGATACATAATTCAGTGGGACCACTGTCATCATAATAATAAAAGAGCAGTAAAACCAGTACAATTCTTTCAGACATGCTGTTTTACCAGTGGGAAGGACACGATAGCTTCCTCCTCTAGAGCCCAGTTTGGCTCCACCTTTGCTCCAGGTGATCGTGGGCTGAGGGTGTCCTTGTACGTGACACGGCAGCACCACAGGAGACATTTTCACAGCTGTGACAGTCGAGATATCGTCTTCGATAGACGGTGGGACTGTAAGAGCAAACAGCATATTCATCAGTTTAATCATCTCAGAAGCCTCTCTGCTCTCTGCTTGTTGTACGGCACTGAAAATCCATACCTTGCAGGATGACCTCGATGACCCTGCGCTCCTCCCCAACATCATTGACAGCAGTGCACTCAAAGTATCCTTCATCCTCATTGGACGGTGACAAAAGCACCAGAGACCCAGAGGACAGCAACCTGGAGAGAACAGCACAATCAGCTTTTAAGTTTTTATGGCTGTGTGAGTCACAGCACATGCACATTGTCTGTTCAAATGGACTGAGGTCCATTATTACCGAGGCCACAGTTTTGTTTTCACCTGTATGCACCAGGTTGCTGGCTGACATCAAATGGAGTGCCATTCCTCTTCCAAGATACTTTAGGTGGGGGTATGCCTGTGGTCTCGCAGCTCAGCACAGCTCTAATCCCTGTGGTTATTGTCACATTGAATGGCCCCGGACTGATCGAAGGGCCCACTGAATAGAGGATAGATCAGACACACGTCGACCACAATGTCATGTTGACCACAGTACTGTACATATGTGTTTGACTCAAATTTTTTTTTTTATTGTCATATTTACCAAACACGCGCAGATCCACTCCCCGGTGATCTGAGCCAGCCTGGTTCGACACAGTGCAGTAGTAGCGACCAGCATCACTCAACTGAGCCCTGTGCACATGCAGGGAGCCCTCTGATAACATAATGTACCTGAAAGAAATACACAAGTTAAAGATGAATGAATGGATAGCAACATCACTATGTGTAGCAGTGTCTGTATTTTTGGTATCACATGTAGAAAAGCAGAATACAACTAGGGCAGAAATCAAGGCATTGTTGTTAAAACAAAAAGCCTAGACCTACTTATTGTTATCTTGAGTTATGGGGAAGCCATCTTTCCTCCACATAACTGTAGATGAAGAGTCGCCTTCAACCTCACAAGGCAAAACTGCATTCTGGCCAACATGCACAGTCACCATTGAACTGCCCTCCTTTATTACTGGTGGTACTGTAGAAATAAAAAAGTGGCACGTAATGTTATGAGTTCTGTGTGTAGAACTAATTCAGAAATGTACTTAAATCATCATTGACAGGCCAGCTTACAGAGAATCTCGACCGTGAAAAACAGACTGGTGCTTCCGGCCATGTTGGTGACCACGCAGCTGTACTGGCCGCTGTCCTCAGGCCTGACTTCCTGGATCTCCAGGTACTGACCCCCTGCCAGTTGCTGGATACGACCACCCATCTGATGCAACAGGAGAAAGGTGGGAAAAGGAAATGTGTGAATCAGAGGAGACTGCTTTTAGTTTGATAACTTTTTTTTTCCCAACTCTGACTGTACCTCCAGTTTGACCTCGTCCTTGTACCACTCTATATCGGGAGCAGGGTCACTGTCAGCCAGGCACTCCAAGGTCAGATGTCCGCTAACTGGCACCGTCAATGTCCTGACATCACCAGAGCCAAGGAGGGTTGGCGGGACTGAAACATGATTAGTTAGTAATAACAGTGATTATTAAGCTGTGGACCTCACTGAGCGCAATTACAGAAAGTTTCCGGTGGTGACACATGCTTAAGCGCCCGGATTAAATAATGTGATAAAAACTTCCTATATGCCTGAAGTGCTCCTTTCAAACAAAGAGGAGCTGGGGAAAGACATGTGGCCATGTGGAAAGGATAAACTTAGAGGGTAAGTCAGGGCACAGATGTAGAAATCATGTGTTTGCACTAAACAAAAAAACGCTTTTGCCTTCCACATGGAGCGCAACATTAATAAAGAAGGATGTGCTGAAAGAATGTGTGTTTCACCACATATGAATCATACCATTTTATGAGTCAGGTGAGCCGGGTATGTCTTAATAACACAAAGGAGGAAAACATCATGAATTTGGGAAATTTACTTTGGCGTATTATCTCAGAAGTTTACTAGGTCTCAACAGTGCTACATACAATTATATTTATAAAGCATCATTTTGTTCTAGCATGAACAAATGGTAAAGTGAGATAAAGATGCAGTGTGTCATAAATCAAAGGTGTCTGTGTCCTCAATCAAAACACCCACGTGAAAACACTCCTATGCTCTATATACGTCATATTGCGTGCAGAAGAGCGCACACAATTCATTTTCTGCTGTGCATGACTTTAGCCGGAAAATGCAAAAGCCAGAGCAAATCTGTTTTTACTTTGCAAACACGGATTTTCACTCCTGAAAGTATCAGAGCTTTATTCATCAAGTCCCAGGTGCAAGTAGGAGAGGAAGTTAAAAGAGAGAAGGGGAGGATGTGATATATTTCTTCCAAGTTGAAAAACACAAGAACAGCTTGTGTCACCTTGGACTCGGACCCAGTGGTTTTTTCCATCCTCTCCAGCTAGGCTGCTGGCCAAGCAGGTGTACAGACCTGCATCCTCGACCTTTAAAGAGACAACATTAATCAGCTTGAGTGGTGCTTGCATGACAATGCTGGAATTGCCCAGACTGCTGTTAAAACTTAAGTCCTCCAGTCATTTGGCCATCTAAATTTGGGCTATACAGATAAACACTATCTTTTTTCATCTATAAATATAAACAAGTAAAAGTAAATATTTAGCTTCATATCACATACTTTAAGCTAAACTCACTGGATATCATTTCTGTATTCAACATGCTCTTTGCTACTTAAACAGTAATCACTTGTTCTAAATAGTGTGCGTGTGCTCACATCATCAGACATATCAGTCCATTTGTAATTTACCTGAACTTTGCTGATCCTGACAAAGCGTCCATCCTGCTGAACAATGTCAGTTCCTTCCAAGGGGCGGCCATCTTTGAGCCAGCTGAGTGAGGGAGGTGGGACTCCGACAGCGGAGCACTCCAGCTCCAGAGGACTGTTCACCGCTATGGTCAGCTCCTGTGGAGAGCTGGAGCTGGATATCTTTGGAGGCTCTGGATTAAAAAGCATGATGGTTTCACCTAGTTGTCCAAGGCATTGACACTATGACTTTGACTAAATAAATCAATTAAATATGTTTTGGGATTACCGAGCACCGTGAGGTTAAAGCTCTTTGTGCTGCTTCCTGCCTGGTTACTAGCCACGCAGCTGTAGAGGCCTGCATCTAAGGGCGCTACGTCAGGCAACTGCAGCCGTGTCTCCTGTCCGTCCAGCAGCAGGTTGCGGTGGAGGGAGAGCGGCTGGCCATCCTTCATCCAAGTCAGTGTCGGAGGAGGAATGCCACGCGCTTCACAGGTCAGAGTCACCAAAGAGCCTTGGACCACTGTAACCGGTTCCACCGGTTCAACGTGGTCCACACCAGGTGGTACTGTGGGTCATACAGACACATACCCTTAGATCTAAAACAATACTTATCAGTTCTGGGGGAAATCAGCAGGTGGCATGTTGTGATTATACCTTGGACCTGGACATCATAGCTGAGCTCGGCAAGACCGGCTCGACTGCGCGCCATGCAAGTGTAAATTCCAGAGTCAGACAGCTGCACGGGAGAAATCCTTTTTCATAAAGAAAGAGAACACTTAGCATTACCTCACCTATAAACACATAATCCCTCTTAACAAATTTATCATGTTTGAACTTGGCTTTCTGTATCTAAACTGACCTCAGCACAGAGTCACCAGATAGGAGGCGGGTACGAGGAGAGAGGAGCAGAGGGCGCCCGTTCTTCAGCCAGCTAATCTGAGGCGGCGGGTTTCCTGCTGCCTGACACTCCAGAGTCACAGCGCTGTCTTGTGTGACCTGCACCTCTCTGGGGACTGTGGTCTCATCAGAAATGGATGGCGGAACTGTGGCGAGTCAAATCAAATTAAAATAAATCATTCAGAAACATTAGCACCAACACAGACACACAAATAAAGTGTCCAAACTGACCTAGTACAAAGAGGGTGTAGATTTTGCTCTCTTGTCCGGCTGGGCTGGCAGCCAAACAGGTGTATGTCCCAGAATCCTCAGGACTCAGCCTCAGCAATGTTAGCGTGCTGCCATCAGGGGTCACGCTGCAGTGTTACAAATACTCATGAAATTTTCACATTAACACCATGAATTATTTTTTCCTAAATCAGAATCTATAATTTCACTCTAGCTCTCTGAACCTCAGCATTACTTTCCCATCATCATTATCATCATCCCACGATTTTCTCACAGCCACACACACACTAACACAGACAGAGACATTTGCTTTCTCTGGCTGATGCAGTTGCAATGACCACATAAGCTGCTGAACAGCTGTAACACAGCTGCTCCACAGGATGAAATTATACAAGGGACTATAAATGACTACATTCGTCTGTTCACACATCCCTCTGTCATGCACATTATCTTTGACAAGGGTGATTAATATTTTATTTTCCAAACCTTTAGGGAATGGTGATGATCGATCCTTGTGCTGCTTGTAAAACAAATTCGGCAGCTTTGAATGACTAAAATGTGCAGCATAAAAATGTGTCATAATTATTACTGTTCCTTCCCCGGCCTGGCAGTGAACAGGGAATGTGGATGACTTACGCGATGTGACGGTTGTCTGATCCCTCTAAAGTCACTCCGTCTTTCAGCCAGCTGAGGCGTGGTGCAGGGATTCCAGTTGCTCTGCACTCCAGGGTCAGCTCCTCTCCCATGGGCGCACTCACATCAGACGGGTGTTCGGAGTCCAGGATGGTAGGTGATACTGAGTAGGACAAAGATTAATGCTAAAGGCCACTGAAAATGAGTCATGTGTATCATCTTCGAGGGTGAGTGTATTTAATTTTTCTCAGATTTTCAGTTTCTTTACCCTGCACCGTGAGTGCGTAGTCTCTCTGTGTTTGTCCCTCACTGTTCTTGGCCACACAGGTGTACGTCCCAGCATGAGACAGAGTGAGAGGTCCCAGTTCCAGCCTGCTCCCTCGAACGGACCACTGCCACTGCAGACTGCTCTCTGGACAGTAAAAGCAGTCATTTAAACTACCTCACACTTGACAAATACACAGCATTAAAATTCCCCCATCTTGGCCTCCCTCTTACCAATAGGAGTTCCATCCTTGAGCCAGGTGATGCTGGGCATGGGGACCCCTGATGCCTCACACAGCAGGGCCACATGGGAGCCGAGAGTGTAGTTTAGGGACTCCTGGAGAGGCCCATCCAAGACAGGTGGAACTGTGGAAATATATGTGAGGAATAAAGTCACTCCCTTTAGAAAGTAGTTGCTTAAAGTGTTACTTTGAGAACATACCAGAAGTATCCTCACCGTGAACTGTCAGTCTGAACGTCCTGTCCACCTGTCCAGCCACATTGGACACTTTGCAAGTGTAGGTGCCACCATCTGCCATCTAGGAACCAAATAAAGATGATAAGGGGTAGGGGGTGGGTATAATGAGCACAGCCTGCAGGCAAAAAAAAGGGCTGGCCTCTTCCTGCTACATGTGCTGGTGCATGTGCTTTGAATCAAGTAAATTAACATAAAATGTGCCTGGTCAAAAAAAGAACGGGTGCTGCATCTTGTCACAAATTCAGACAAGTCTCCAGTTTTCCAGTCTGGAAAAGGCATCAATGCGAAAGTTAAATATGTATAATTCAGAAATACAAAATGCTAGAGTGGAAATGAATTTGAGTCCTTTCAGGAGCCACTTTGAGTCCTTGAACGACTTTATTTAATGTTTTATTTGCAGCCTCAGTCGTGTATTTCTTCCTGACCTGAACTCCTATGATCTCCAGCTGGTGTCGATCCATCTTCAGTCCGTTCCCTGCCACCAGTTGCAGCCCATTCTTGTACCATGTGACCTCAGGCTCGGGAACACCGTGGGCTTCGCATCTCAGGGTGACAGAGGAGCCGACTTGCGGGGTGATCAGGTCTGACTCTGTGTCGAGACGAGCCTTCAGCGCGGGCAGGACTGATGGTTCGCATGTACAGAGAGGGTATGATCTCAGTTTGATCCGTTAAGAATTTGTATGATTCACTCCTGAACTATCCTTGGTCACAGCTGGCCTGGAGTAAACAGATTTTTTTTCCGCCTGGACAATGTTTTGAGATTTGATCATCTGTATATGTAGCTGAATTGTGTAGATGGGTCATTGTGTGTCCGCTCACCATAAACACTGAGGAGAATACTCTTCTGGTCTTGGCCTGCTGAGTTGGTGGCTGTACATACATATTGCCCTGCATCTTCCAGTCTCGCCCGGGGCAACTGCAGCATCTGGCCACCTGTAATATATATATAAAATTATCTCAAATGTAATAACTGTGCCATTATTGGATTCAGACACAAGAATTGTTTGGGTACTGCAGGTGGCCGAAGTCTGACCTGGCAGAATGTGGATGCCGCTGCTGAAGTGGAGGACCTGTCCGTCTCTGGTCCAAGTGATCTCTGGAGGGGGGTACGCTTGGACGTCACACAGCAACGACACCATGTGGCCCTCGATCACGCTGACCTCCTCCTCCTTACTGCCAGTTATTTTAGGAGGCACTGAAAGAGAAAACAACAGCCGTGTTGTACATGTAGAGTGCATGAGTGAGCACGTCTGTCATAAAAAATCCAGAAACACACTGTATGTTGATCTTTCTGAATCCATAGAGACTGAAAATACAGCGTTAAGGACTTCTCTTACCTTGCACTGTCAGACTGAAGTGCTTCTCAACAGATCCAACCTTGTTCTCAGCTACACAGACATACCCAGACATGTCAGACATCTGGACACTGAGGAGCTGGGAGACCAGATTGAAGTGTTATTCCTCAACAACAAGAGCGCGTCACAGTTGGCTTTATCTACACGCTGGTATTAGTTTAAAAGTCAATTCACCTGGAGTTGAGTACCGTCCTCACTGATGCGGTGCTGCGAATCTGTGTGCACTGGCTGCCCGCCTCTCAGCCAGGAGATGACCGGAGTCGGGTGTCCGGTCACATCACAGTGGAGGACCACGGTGCTGTTGATCACTGCTCCCATTTTCTCCATGAACTCTTCTGATGCTCCCATGATGACAGGAGGGACTGAGGAAAACCACAGAACAGATATCTACGCTTCAGAAATGATTTTCTATCATTGCCAAGTATGTGCATTTCATGGTAAGTATTTTAACTCTTCATGACCTAAATAGAACAGTGCATATTTCTACATTTACATGCTGTAGTGCCATTTTTTTAGAGCATTTTAATTTACTATACATCAATAAAACCCTTATATCTCATATTTTAATAATATGTATAGATTTATGTCCAGACTAAAAACATTAGTTGCTAAAAAAAGTCTAACAAACCACAAAAAAAAAAAAATCATTAGTACTCTATTGAAGCTTCAGCGGCAAACAAGAAGACAACGTGACGTCATCACGTGTCTACCGGCGTAGGAAGCAGTATAAAACACATATAGTCTGAGTTATGACGTTGTTTTGTTGTGAGCGCTCTTTACAGTATTTATGCAAACTCGTGATATGAAAGAGCAACTCCTCCAGTTTTATATGCAAAAATAATTATTGCACTATGTTATTTGGTTGCCATTCTACCGTCATTTAAAACGGATGTGAAGGCGCTCCCATCGGTTTAAAAGAGTTAATTGCTACTAAATTATGCACTTGCTTACCTAAGATCTCCAATTCAAAGTGCATGTGGTCCTCTCCAGCATCATTAACAGCCTGACATGTATACCTTCCAGCATCTTCTTTATACACTCTGGGGATTTGTAGCACCTGTCCACCTGGAAGGACAAACCCATACATATCACAGCTGATTTAGTCAGACATTGCCACCACACAGCTGAGAACACACAGGAAGGAGCCCCCTCTGACCTGGAAGTAGTACCACTCCATTGGCAGAGGTGAGTTTTTGTCCATCTTTGTACCAGCTGAGCTTGGGTGGGGGGATGGCATTACTCTCGCAAGACAGGGTGATTGGATGGCCCAGGATCACCTCCCTCTTCTCTACCATGTCCTCTTTATCGTCACCCTCATGTCCCAGACCCCAGGCTGCCTCTCTGTTAGTCACCCGGTGAAAGATTGGAGGAACTAGCAAGACAACAGCATGATCTTTTAAATCCAAAAATGTACATCTTAATTAAAGGATATCTTATCTATGAAACATACACTACTATGAGAAATCTACACAGATTTAAGCAAACACACCCTGAATGGTGACTCGAAAGTCTCTCTTGTCCTCTCCTGCTGAGTTGGTAACCACACAGGTGTACTGCCCCTCATGGGACAGCATGGCGTTCTCAATCAGGAGGGAGTGGCCGCTCTCTTGAATGCCAACATGGATGTTTCCAGTCAGCAACTAAAGACAAAGAAAATATATAAAATGATATGATCCAGATGAAGAATTACTGCTGAACATCTGTGATAAGTCTATTTCCATATTTCAAATCTGATTTTACACATTAAATTCTGTCTATAGATCTTGGGAATTTGCTGCTTAAAGAGTAAAAACAGGGGGAGATGATCAAAATCTGATATATTAACTCAAGTCATGTCGAAACATTAACTGCTACTAGCAAAACACTGACATTTCAGACTGAGCTACTGGATGTCGAGTTGCAGATGCAGTTGTTGGGAAGCAGAATTTTGGCATCGAAAAGATGACGAACAATTCTGCTGCTTTAAAAAAAAACATCACAACCCTGTAGCAGGTTAGAAGATGAATGAATGCCCATCACAAGTCGAGAGTGCAGAGTACAAATTTTCTTGCCTCTCTTCAAAAATTTATTCCAGAGGTTTGTTTTGGAAGGTTGGATAATATGCACTACTTACTGAGCGAAACATTTGGCAGGCATATTAATGTCTGACTTTTAAGAACACAATTAC
>JAVQJZ010198271.1:0-14444 GCA_036025355.1 Leiopotherapon unicolor | reverse complement strand
CTGTAATCTATGGTACAATAGCACCCTGCTGAGTGTAATCATAAAGAGATTAGCATAGGCAATTTGGTGTTATTAACAATCATGGGAATATAGCTCTCACTGAAAGCGGGGGAGGGGGTGATATTGATTTCCTGCATGTGTTCTGACCTGCTTCTCTGCACATGAACATGAAAAGTAATAAAGTTCCCAGTCTGATATTTTTCTCTTCTTTCTTTGTCTTTCTTTCAGGAAGCGATGGTAAGCTGCTGGGTTCAGTTCAGCGACGGCGCCGTGGTTCCTCTGGAGGTGTTCGACCGCAGCATCTACTCTCTGACGGTCTCCACCCCAGATGAGGGGGTGGCCACGGTGCGCCGCACGCCGCAGTCCACGTTCGTCGTTGCACAAAGTGAAGGCGAAGGCCAGGGGGCGCTAGTGAGGGTGGAGCTGAGGATCTGTGAGGAGTGCCAGAAGTCCAAGAGGAAGAGCAAGCTGGCAGTGGGCACGGGGCTCCTCAGGATCAACTTCCAGAGCAGCAGCAGAGTCACAGCAGGAGGTGGAGGGGGGGCTGGCACTGATGGAAACAGAGATTCTGATGGCGGTGCATCAGAGGTGGTGGGTGAGCTTAAAACCTCGCAGCGTGCCGTCACAGATGCTGATAAGTGGCTGGTCAGGAGCGCAGCGCCTGAGCAGCGAGAGTCCACGCTGGCAGAAAGCACCACCTCCAGATACGCGCCACCACACGTCGTCTGGATTGGAAGCACAACCAGAGCTACGAGAGGCAACACATATGCCGTCATTTCTTCGACTGCCACCACAACTATGAGAAAAAACGGCCTGAATACATCACCGAGCACCACCAGGCCCGTGGCCACAACAGTGGGTTTAGTGAAGAAAGAAGAAGGGCAGAAAAAAAGCTACGGGAACATGCTCGATAACCCCAATTCACCCTCTAACAAAGACGTTCCTAAAGCTGAAGTCACACCAAAGAAGGAACCTCCTAAATCTAAAACTCCCAAAGTAATTGAGAGCGACCTCATCAGAACATTCAGGGCCATGTCGGACTTGGAGATCGGCATGTACGCGTTGGTAGGGGTTTCCTGTGTAGCTATACTGGCTTTTTTGCTCAACTGTGCGTCGTATAACCTCTGTTTCCGCAGCCACAAGACCCCCATACAGGCAGGCGTGCCCCCCAGCGGGGACCCGAAGGATCACAAGCACGACTGGGTGTGGCTGGGGAGCAACAACCACAGCGGCCCCGCCCCAGGTGCCCCGGCTCAGACGTCCACGCTGAAACGCGAAGGTCATCGCCCCCTGGAGTCCCGTCACTCTGTGGACTCCATCGATCACCGCCGGCTGGAGACCAGCCTGCCCACCGTGAGCGTCCCCGCCGTCCCTGAAAGAACTGCCACGCTGGGCCGCAGCAGGAGCAGCTCCCAGCAGCAGTTTCAGGTAAAGGCCATCGACCCCATGGCGAACCGTTCGGCCACTTTGCTGGCCAGGCCGCACCGCAACGAGCCGCTTCATTCCCCCACCAGCAAGCGCAACCAGGTCCAGTTCACCACCTTCACCACGCTGGACATCAAGCACTTGGCCGCGCTGAAGAAGAACGGCGTGGACTTGAACTGGGCCAACCAACAGCAGCAGCAGCAGAACCAGGTCCCGGCTCAGCCTCAGACACCTTTACCCGACATGCCGTGGCCTGTAGTCAAACCTCTCGGAGAGCCCCAGTGAGGTTGTCGGGGTGTGTTGGGGTGTGTCGGGGTGTGTCGGGGTGTGTTGGGGTGTGTCGGGGTGTGTGTGTGAGTATGAGTGAGGAAGAAAGAGAACAAAGAAGTGTACAAACACAGGATGTTCTGGTGTTGAATGTTGAAGAGAAGAGAAGCTGGCTTTTAGTTTTTTGATAAAAGATAAATCACTTTAGGGGATGTATTTATTGAGATTAGATAAAGGACATTTTATATTGAAAAAAAATGTGCTCAGCAAAAGCCTGTAAATACATTATGTAACGGTGTACCCGTGAAGGACAATGAAGGGATACTGTATTATGATTATTATTACTATTTTTTTTTTAAGATTTAAGACTTGGCTTTATACACATAATGCAAGATTCTCATGTTAAAAAAGCTGTGCTGTCCAGATCTGATGTTGTAAATATACATATATCTATACCATTACTTATTTCTACATTTCTAACACAAAACAAATGAATTTCACCACCTCCTGTTACTTTTGTACAGTTCTGTTGCCCCTGTAGAAACAGCAAGTATTACTAGTTGTCAGGGTAAATGCAGTATGAGAGGGATTATTTCTAGTAAGTAATTCTGTTCCTTTCCAGCCTTTTGTACTTTTTTTTCTAGGATTCCTCCGGAGAATACCTGCAGAGTCTGTGCAATTTGTCAGAGAATATGCAACATTTATCAAGTTATTTTGAGCAATCTGTCACTGCAGTCTTCACCGGATATTTATTCAAATCAAATGCATGCTATGCAAATATAGTCTGTGCTGAGTTTGAAGTGGACATTGTTTCTGAATTTTTTAAACCAAGTTACCTTGAGCTCGGGGCTTCTCCTGGGGGCCCGGTTCTACAATTTGTAAAAATGTCCAATCTTGGTCTCTTGACACAGAGCAATACATATTCAAACTCCAAGATTTTTCTTGTGTGAATGAAAAACGATGATGCCTTTTTCGATGTGACATCCTCTTATTTTGAAACCAAAATGTGATGTGTATTTCCTACGAGATCCTATTAATAAAGAACAAATGGAAACATTCGTTACAGCTGAACTTTAATTCACTCACTGTTAAAATAGTATCATCCATAGGAAAGCACAATGAATGATTTGGATTACAGACTTAAAGCTCTGCTATGAATCAGTGGGATTTAATTACGTTTAATCACTTTTGAATGTGATTTAAGGCTGATGTCATTCAGAGAAACGTCGCACAGGCAGCAAAGTATCTGATGTGCCTGCCAATGTTTGGGATGTGAGCTGCAGCACTGGGGAACTGCTGCACAGAGAGTAATAGAAATACGGTGAAAAGGAGGAGGCGATTCACACTTTGTGCATTGTTACAGTGCTCCCAGAGAATTACAGGTATTTTATCAATGGCGGCGGCTTGCATATGATAACTCGCGGCTCATTTATCTCTTTCTCTCTGTCCTCCTTCCTGTGTCTCTGAGGTGACCACAGCGACGGTCCTCAAAATTACATTCTTGGAGCCGCGATGCATAAACAGCGTCCCCAGCTTAAAGGAGCCCGAGATAATCTGATGCCCTACACCTCAGGAATTGGCAGCTGTGGATGTGACAGCGAGCGTCGTCACTCCCTGCTGCACAACGGCAGCGGGTGGATTTAGAGTGTTGATAAAAGCAATTTTAATAACTTTTTTCCAAATTCCCTACCTACAGGCCCAGTATTTTTGTATGTGTATAAACTCTCTCCCCTTTCCAGTCGATTTATCTGTCCGGCAGCGACAGAAAAAAGTAAACAAACTCCCCTCGGAGATAAGCAGTGATTCAAAGCTGTCTCTGCGGCGCATCGTGGCCCGGCATCTTTGATTGCGGACCTGCTGTATCTTACAGGATGCAGAATTCAGAACTCAAAAGTTCTGACACAGTAATGATTAAGATATAAAAAGCTGCACAGTTTGTATGACAACAATGGGAAGACAGAATACGTCTCAGTGTGCGTTTCCACCCAAATCCTGCAGCCTCAGACTTTTATTTTTTCACCCATCGCCTGGGTTTCCCCACATATAAGCTGAGCACCTTCCAAATGGTCTGTGCCGTCTGCGTAAAGCATTTGGCTTCATCACGGTTCTGAGAGGGTAATTCAGTTAATTACTCTCATCATGAAAGCTTTTGGCTGCAACAGGAGTTTGTCTTGAGAGGTTGGGGAAACAGCACAATGAAGTCTAATCCCAGTTACATTATTCTGGCAAAAATCCACTGAGATCCATTGGGCTACTTTGCGCATAATGAAGTATGTAAATCATAAACCTGGCGAGTTTGTCTTGCAAACAACAAGACAGGAGTCGAGTCCCTCCGTATCATTACAGCAGGATCTCTAATCTGGAGCATCAGCTTCCCTATTGACAGATTTAAGGGATTGGGGTCATTGTGTTGGAGGATTAATGTGCATTAGTGGACCCTCTCCATGGCACACTCCTGATAATGTAGGCCAGAAGAGACAAGGTCGCCTGCTTCACAAGGCTGCTTTGCCGCAGGTTGGGCACTTGGTCACAGATGGAGGCAGGTGTTTGTGGGAAAGTGCAATTTATAAAAAAAAAAAAAGGAAATGGAAATGTTCCTTTGCCCTCTTCAGCTCTTTTGTGGCCTGTTTAAGTGAACTCATGTTTGAAAAAGTACATAAGATTTTCAAAAGAGAGCATAAAAAAACAGATTCAAAGGGAGACAGGCCCCCGCAGAAGTCAGTCCTGAGATGAATCAGATGGAGAGAGAGGAAACTCTCATATCGCAGGTGGAGGGGAAGTCAGTCTGGATGGCAGCTCATTAAGACAAAGCACCTCGTGCCTCCGCGCTACACTCGTCGCTGTCATAGCCTGTCAGCACAGTGTCAGCGCTCGGTGTGCATCATAAGATAATGTCACCAATTTTACAAAGAAGAGGACAAAAAGCAGAGGAGAGGTTCTTTGTGTTAATGAGACAGATTGAAGAAAACAGCTTTGTTGGAGCAGAAGACGGGACGCCATTAAATGAAAAAAAAAAGGGATCTCAACTGAAACAGTGCACAGACGGCAGGCAAATGACTATAGTTACAGTTATTGTTCAATTTTGATCTTTTTCTTGTTTATTTGGGTAAGGAGACAATATGAAAAACACACATAGGTGTTGCAGATGAGTGTGCAAGTAAAATGAAATTACAGAATGTGAGGGGAGGATGAGGGTGGGAGGAAAAGAGGGAGCGCTCAAGAGACAGACGGTGACACAGAAAGACAGGGTGACTCATCGCTGCATGACTGCCTGCTCCACAGAAAGTGTTTGAATATTTAAATGATCCCAGTTGTGATCTTTTTTTATGGCGCTTTGTGAAGGAATTTTAGAGGAAAAATTTTTTTTTCCAAAGTAAGTTTTGAGCAAGGGCACCATGTAATTCCCCACAGAGCTTCATATGAGGCTTACGAGCCTGGTTATGTGGACATCCAGAAAAATATGAAGGCACGCAAATCTAATTTCTCTTGGGCTCAAAAAAGTCACTCCGATACGTCTGCTGGGGATCATTAATATCTAAAAATGTCACCGCAAATCATCCAATAGTTGCCATGTCAATAAAGGAACTGCACCAATAAATAATTCAATGAATCAAGAGTGCATAAATATAAAAATAACATAAAAGCCAAAAGGCAACTTAACTGATAAATGGAAATATCTAAGATATACAGATGCATATTCTTTAAAATGGCATTGGTTAAAGATGTATGTGCACTCAACATTCACTATCACACACAGTGACACAGAGAACAGAAACCAGATATAATGATTCAATGAAAGTATGAATGTTTTCTTGGGCATTTCATTTTGATGATCACCGCATCAAGTAGACCTGAAGCGAGCGACGGGAACAACAGAGTGCAGGTGAAGCAGTGATGAGCTGATAGGTGGCAGCTGTGCAGGTCATCAGGAGAATGAAGGGAGGCAGCGGCACGCCCACACTGCAAGAAACACCAGAAAGGCTGGGGAATCTGCCGGGGCGCGGCCACGGCTGTGACAGATTGTCAGAGGAGCTCTGACGGTGGATGATTGGATCCTTTTTCAAAAAACCAGGCCAATTATGTCTGATCCCTCATTCATATTCTGAAAGAGGATCAAGACCTGAGGGAAAGAGTGAGGTTTGAGACAGAGCGAACAACAAGACTGGGAGCTGTGCAGGTTTGGTTTGCATTAAAAACCATAAATATACATACAGATCTTCTTCTTATGTCAAAATTTTGTCTGAATGTATCTTTCCTTTGTGCATGAGCACAAATTAATACCCTAAATACTTGTATACAACATCTTTTTGTTCTTTGATCATAGGGAATATATGCATTTATCCTGAGTAAAAGAGATTTAAATGGTTACAAAAAGTTTTAAAACTTGAATTTATATTTACAGTTACAATATTTTGTGTCTTTTTTTGTTTCACTCCGCAGTATCTGTGAAGTCTATGAAGCTCTAGAGAAGCAAGATTGCTATGGCTTCTTCATCGAGAGAACATTTTACGTCCACCTTAAGAAACACAGTTGAAGGAAAATAGGAGTTTTTAGAGGAAAATCATTTGTAAGAAAGATCTAACTTGACATCGGATTACATGAGCGGATTAATAACGTCTACGGGAACGAGGTGTGTTGCATTCTTAGTAATCCCGCCACCACAGATGGTTTCGTCCACCCACGTCGCCTCGCTTCTGTAAATCTGGACTCATTTTCTGTGCTTGTTAATGTGTAAAGCCATGAAAGACTTTTTTTTAAAATGCCTCCTCATTAAGAAAACATATTGGCTGATTGCATTTTGGCCCTTCTTTATGACTTCCAAGTTGCATCCAGAAATAAAAGTGCCGGTCCCTTCAAGAAAAAATGAATTAACGGGGCCGCGTGGCAAAGTCAGACGCACCGTGGCGACATTAAAGGTGTTTGTAATGGAATAGTTGTATTCATCCCTGAGATAGCTGCAGGCGCCCGTCTGGCTTCGCAGTTACTTTTCCACCTCATTTCAGATCTGACGCGCGGGATGCCTGTGTGCGCCTGAGAAATGTACACAAACTCACACTCGACCACAGAAAGTGCGTCTAACTGTGCACGCCTGCCTGTGTGAGGGTTGAGGATGAAGGTAACGTGAAGAGACGGAGCAGGCCTGTCAGACGCTGCAGAAACCAGGGAAACGTATGACGGGTTGCAAGGTCGGCGCGGCGCCTGTTTCTCGAAGCTCACGCAGATGTTTGAAATATTTCCTTTTTTTTAGCTGATGGGCATTTTAAAGCAACAGTAAGCATCAGATGTTTCATCCGCAGAGATCCCATTTGTTTCTGAAATGTCTCCTATACAGCAGACGGCGCTTTATATCCATTTAATCCTAGACAACCATTATTTCCACCCCCCTGTTCGCTCTTTGCCTCTCCGTCTCTCTGCGTCCTTCTCCTCTGCTTGATTCCCCGTTGCTTCACACTTTATACACGCGCCGCATTCATCTTGCCTACAGCCCTTAAACAAAGACTGCCTGTCTTGCTATTTTCCCTCACTGCCTTTTCCTCCCCTCACACCTGCCACTCTCACTGTATCCTCTTGATATTTGTCCCCCCCCCCCTCAAGTTTTTTTTTTGCTGACACCGTGCTTTCCTCTGTGTGGAATATCTCAGTGTCACACTCGGTGAAACTACAGGATTCATTCTGATGTGATCCTCAGATGAACTTCTTTTCTTAAATTTGGCTTTAATAGAAATTTCCTCAGAGCACATTAAAGTAAAACCTGACTTAAGGTGTCTTCATGAGGTGCTGGACAAGCTTCAAGCTCCTTTACATGGATGATAATTAACAGTATATATATGACTTAAATACAAATAGTTTGACAAACTAAAGCACAACCTTGCAAAAGGTGACTGTGTGAGGCATTCATGCTCCTTTACAAAGATCCTTCGAGTGCCTGTAACTCGAATGAACACAACTCTTCTTCCAGGGTGTGTAATCGGGTCGCTTTCATTTGCGTTGCTTTATTTGTTGTTTTCCTTTTTCTATTACAGGTTTTTCCACAATTTGTAACCTCTCTTAATGTCATATTTAAATATATATTCAGTCTGTTTTGATACACAGGTTTATTTTAGCAAATTACTAAAGATCTCTGACTCAATCGGTAGACTGTGTATGAAAAAAATATTGAGCAGTGATTTCTTCTGAAAAAACGAAATGCCTACAGAGAGGAAATAAGCAGCCAATTACATAAGTGGCTTCACCCTGTTTGTCGTGATTTAAGACTTAGTGAGCTAAAGAGATATTATGAATATAGCCACTGGTAAAAATGAAGACACAAAAATGAGCATTGATAGAAGTGATCTGCAGTAGACTCTGTTCCCACAATATTATGATTAATTATACTGAATTTCTTGAGTATATAGAATAATATTACTAATAATTTGTACCTATCTGTGGTTATGCACTTTAGATTAATATAAAAACAAAACAGGTTTGTACAGGCAGAAAACTGGACGTCCTTTTGCTTTCCTCTTCGAGCAGGTTCAACGGGGTGCTTTCGGGAGTATTTTCTCCTCCACATCCCAAAGCTGCTCCATCGGATTGAGATCTGGTGACACTGGAGGCCATTAGAGTACAGCTAACCCATCATCATGTTAAAAAAAAAAACAGTTTGTGATGATTTGAGGTTTGTGATATGGCGTGTTATGCTGCTGGAAGTAGCCATTAAGAGACGGGTACACTGTGGTCACACAGGGATGGACAGCGGAAATACTCAGGTAGGCTGTGTAAACAGTTCTCAGGTTTTACTGAGACGTCCAGCGGCAGCAAAGAAAATCTCCCCCTCTCGTCGATACGAGGCAGCAAGGATCCATGTTTTCATGCTGTTTAATCCAAATTCTGACCTTCCCATCTGAATGTCGCTGCAGACATCGAGACTCTTCGGACCAGGCAACGTTTTTCCAATCTTCTCTTGTCCAGTTGCCTCAGTTTCCTGTTCTTAGCTGAGAGGAGCTCAAACAGTCTGGCAGTTCTCCTCCGACCTGCCGGTGAAATACCTCTCAGTGGGAATTTTCTCTTTCTGTGAACCTCAGAGATATTTGATCAGCAGTTTCTGAAATACTCACACCAGCCCGCCAGGCATCAACAACAAAATCCAGGTTTAAAATCACTCGAATTATTATTCTGATGCAGATTTGACGTCCATTTTGACCATGGCGGCAATCAAATAGTCTTTTTTCACTTAGGGAGGTTCCCGACTGAGTGAAATGACCTGTGAGTTTCAGCCATGGTGAGTGCTGTTTGGATTATGTAAATACCAAGGAAAGGTGCTGGAACAGGCAGCATTTAAAGCGATGCACCTTTTGGTCATTCACAGAGATAAAATCAACACAGAAGACTGACATTTTCAGCCAGATGATATTTCTAATCAAACATCCAGCAGTGGATCTGTAGGTGGAGCATGTTGTGTCTATCTTGCATTAATGTATCAGTAGCAGGTGTTCTGCTGCCAGCCACCAGGAGGCGATGCAGGGGTTTTGGCTTCATTTTTTCATGAAGCTCTTCTGTCCATCCACCTTAATTGTTTGGTGGGTGTGTCACAGGTGTTAGCCAATCAGCAGCCGCACAGAGACTGTTTCTACCCCCACTGGCTGATTCAGTTTGCAAAAGTTTGCCTAACACACGTGGATGCACCACCATGACAAAGTAAGTGGACATCAAATGCACCATTTTCACACAGATGAGATGTTTAAAAGACCAGCCCCACCCCCCACTGTTTAGGCCTCACATGCTGCTACCTCGTTGGGTACCAGCTGAACTCTGTTGGAAACATATTTGTTGCTGACACTGTGGCCTCCCATGAAGCGTTTAGTGTGCACGCTCACTGTGAGCGTGTCGCATCATGACACTCGGTCATAATCGTGTTCGTCACAGGAGCCTCCTCATCTTTGCTGTCCTCTTCCTCATTATTCACTGCTGTCAGACCTCACTTCAGGTCTTGGACTCTCAGCTGACTCTTCAGGTGCTCTCAGATGGCTTCACCTGGGTAAGCCCCTGCTGCTTTTCTTTTTTTAGACATCCGACATGTTGTCTCCCCGTGCTGTTGTTGTTTGTGTGGTTGGTGCCTGACACCGCTCTAATGTTAGCAGATGTTTTGTGTCTGCTGGCTGCTCGTTCCTGCACCTCTGCTGCCATCAATCATCTGCCTGCAGACGGCACGTGCACTGATTTTCACCTGGTCTTTGTTTGACAGGTGTGTTGTGATGCTTTTCGTCTGTCTGTGGCTGTTGGGTGTCATCATGCGTTTGGTTGCTTGTATTTTATTGTATTGGTTTCCCCCTTGCTGGTGGTCATTGTTCTTGTTCTTGCTACAGCTGTTGTGTATTTACTGTAGGGACATAAACATGATATGATGTAAAATAAGCTTCATCTGAATTTCAACAGGACAGCTAGTCACAGTCACATGTTCTACATTATATACAGCAAAGCATTATGGAGAGGAAATATTTGAAGTCATATCAACAGCTTTATTTGACAGCTTGCTTTATTGTATGTCATATGTTAGAATAAACTGCTGTTTTTCTATTTAAGCTGCTTTTTGCCCACCGTAACTGTATATCTGCTGCTCGTCATGCATGTAAAGAAACCATCTGATTCATTTTTGTGATTTCAATGTGATGTAAATAATCACCTCCCTGCGTAGCTGATGGGCTGCGGCCTGCCTCTGCTGCTGCTGCAATGCAGGTGCACTTCTGGGTTTAGACTGATCCATCTCTGGTCGTATGCTCCCCTCATGGTCTGAGGTGCCTGAGAGTTGGCACAGCGGTTGGTCTCAAATACTGTAGCAGATGAAAGCTTGTGCCGGGCTCCGTAACTAATGCGGTTCAGGGGAGAAGGTCTGCTATTGTCCTGAGCTTGTTGAATGCTTGTGTGTGTGCGGCACCTCCATCCCAAATCATTGCTCCACTCTGTGCTGTGTTTTCACATAATGCATCTGCTTCATGTGAGCTGGCTGACTGAAATGAGCTCTTTTGTTGCAGAATCAAAGAAAATTGGGGATATATTTTATTCATATTTAAGCATTATGCATCTGAACTTGTTTTGCTCTGCTAACCAGGAGGCACGAATGCATAAAGTTGATTTGTAGGTTTATTGCTGCTCTGTCTCTCCCTTTCTCTCATGCTTTATCTCTGTCTCTTACTTTCTCTCACATTCAGCTGCAGGCCGCTATGTTAATTGTGGCGTGGTGCTAAAGTTGTCTCATTCAGGTCAAGAAGAAGAGGCGATTCTATTTAGATAATACTAATTCAGCAGTAGTCTGTTTACCGCAGCAGTTGTCTTGATTAATTTTTTTCACCTGTGGCGTGGAGCTCCCTCACTTGAGTTCATGCTAATTACTTGCTGTTGGAAGCAGAGAAGACTTTGAAGTGACGTTGACAACTTATTTTGCACCATTTTGACAGCGCGTACATCACTAATCCTGCTCTGACTGAAACTCATCCCACAAATTTCTCATCAAAATTACATAATGCAAACACACCAACATGAAAGAACACTGCCTGGATGACACACATACAGTACCTTTACATACTTTACCTGCACAGTTGGGGCGTCTGTCTCTCAGACTCAGACACATGTGACAGCTTGTTTACTTGCTACATAATCTTTCCTCTGTATGATGCCTCGTGGGTAATGCGAGCAGGCGGTGATAGGAGAGACTAATTCCCCGATTACAACCGAGACCTGTATTTAACTTTCATTTTCCAACAGAGGGCTGATGTGTGTGGGTCTGTTTTACACCAAAGTCAGTGACCCCGAGCGTCCCTGCGTCAAACTGTTTGCACAAGATGTGAACAGGAGCTGCGAGTCGGGCAGTACATCGTGATGCTGTCAGCTCTGTGGTCATGCAGCCAGTTAATGATTCATGATTCAGTGACCCTTTTTAATATAGCGAGCGGTGTTACACGTGTGGGTCTTGTTATTAAAGCGGGTGGTTTATGCAAGTCGCAGCTCTTTCACAATGACGGCTGACCTGCGTTGGATGCTGAGATAAAACAGAACATGGTTGACCTGCGCCGGGTGCAGAAACAGAGGTGGATTTTCACTCCTGTCCCATCCCATTCCCTGTAATTTCTCCTATTCTCCCGTCCATTCACAGTCCACACACGTCACGCTCTGGTTAGGTGACTGCAAGCAGCCACCAGAGCCGCCAAGAAGAATACATTTCTGATCTTTGAATGTCCTCACATTTTAACCTAATGCCTATATTCAGACTTATTTACTGTAGATAAACACATGTACATATTCATACTGAAGAAATCAATCCCATTTTGTGTTGGAAGGCCAAAATTATCTTCAGCTAGCTTTAGATGATCACAGAGAATCAGCTGTGGCATATATGTCCGTCAGAAGAGCTTTAACAAGCAACAAGAAACCGCTGTACAGAAATAACAGATGTGTTTGAGGTAATTTAGAAAGTGTCGCTGTTACAGAGTTTGTCCACCAGAGAGCACTTACATGACTGATGGCTCAAAGTGGAGTCGTCAAGATTTTTTAACGCTTGTCAGTACGATGCACAAGCATGATTAAATCATGAAAAGCTAATGCCACTCTCAATGCTCTTTCATGCATTAAGTCACGCCAGTCACTTTGTTTTTTTTTGTTTTTTTTTTACAAAGTTGTAAAATTCAATGGCTCTGGTAAAACAAAGACAAAATCTTCAGAAGAAGAGTTTATTTAGAAGCCCACATGTTCGCCTCAGGCTTCCATCTGGCAGTATCTGCATCAGCGCACTTGTCACCAGAACTGATGGGTGCGCTGTCCGCGACAGCTTTTAGATCACGAGCTCGACGGTGTCATTTGGAGACGAGGGATTTTGATTGTCAGTATTGCTGCATGTCTGAAATCGAGCTGGATTGGTTTTGCCGATCAAGCGGTGATGTACGGGGGTGCGCCCAGCAGGTGGTTGACTTCCACAGCCGTCTGATGTCTTGACACCCACAGGACGTCGGTGGGCTGGGTGTGTCTGTATCAAACGTTGCTACCCCGGAGCCACTGGCAGAGAGATGTAATTACATTGTGTTGCATGAAAAATGAAACGAGAGACAGAGAGAGGGAGAGAGGGAGGGAGGTAGAGAGAGAAATAGAAAGTTATTACCTTCGCAGTGACAACTCACTAGCAGAGATGGAGGGCCTTTGATGGTGGGCCCAGTGTGTGTCTTTGTGATGTCAAATTGGGGATCTGAGGATCATTTATTCATGAGCCTACATCTCTAATGCTTACTGGCTGGCTAAGTTGTTTGTATTGCTTGCCTCAGGCCTCTGTAGTGGTTAAATTGCTCCTGAATAATTTGTTTTATTCGCCATTGTTTCAGGTTTATTTGGCTGCAGAGGAAGGAGTCGTCACATTCATTTGCACTCCTCCTCTCTTCCTGTTTTACCGTCCCCTGGGTCTTGTTGCTCTTCCTCCAAAGGTTGAATTGCTGACCGCTCGTTCTCCTCTTACGTTCTCGCTCACACTCGTACAAGCCTTTGAGGACGGTCTGGTGGGGATGGCAGTCAGTAAAGTTTCTGACTGCCATCCTCACGTGTCTCACTGGAGAGGTGGTTACGCGCAGCACTAAAATAGAACGAGATGAGACTGAGACCATCATAGTTAGATGTCTGCAGCTCGTGTACTCAACAAACCAGTATCACCGGTCTGTCACGCAGACAAGGAAAAAAACAAAGCTACTGCAAAATGCATTTTTTTGCAACTACAAACTCTCTGCACTGTTTTCCTATTTTGCATGTAAATGAGGTTGATATTGTGTAGGTGCGGGACGTAACAGGAGGGGGATAATGTACATCGAGGATACTGCATAAGCTGCGAGCATCACAAGTTCACAGTTCTGTACAGTATGTAGTCAATGTAAGCTGTCTGGGAGCCTCAGGTGTCAAAGGGAAAGACTTTAGTGTTCATTAAAGTCCAACTCAATTTATACAGGTTTTTTTTTTTTGTCTGATGCATCCAACATATGTATCCTCTGTGAATCACCTTGTTTTGGGGAAAACAATTAAAACAGAGAAGACAGTTATATTTTGTGCCTCCAAACTTTGAATTAATAAGATGGAAATTAAATTAAATATCCATCCACAAAGATGAGGAACTACTTTCTGCACAACCAATCAAATTGCTTGATTTGAAACTATATCAGACACACAGCAGCATGCCTCACAACTTAACAGGAACAGACTTTAAATGGCAGCCCTGTTAAAGTTAAACTTACATCATGTCCCAGCTTGTTTAAGAGGAAGAAAGCAAACATGCATCCACTTAAAGACTCACTCGTCAGTACCTCTGCTAACAACGCGCTGTCTCTTCGAGGTGTTTAAGTTTGAAACCTGTAGAAAGTGTTTACTTTGTGCATCGCTCCCCTGCTGGGGCTCAGCCTGCCAGCTGCTGTCAGTCAAACACATCACTGACATGCCCCTCCAGTGACTCCAGAGATGAAAAAGAGCATTGCTGATATGACCCCAAAGACCTTTTTTTATCCCCTTCTTCCTCGTTTTTGAATACTAGTTCATGAGATGTACAGAAAAAGAAAATTTATATGATTGAATAGATCATATAAATTTCAGCTGGATTTCAAAATGACAAACATCATCAGAAAATGTGTAGGTAGAAAACAGATGCTCAAATTCAGATTAATGCAGGGATTTGCATCAGAAAACAATAATTACTAAGATTTAGTATTTGTTTCTGTAGACACGTCAGTCATCTTTGTGAGTGATGATGGAAA
>JAVQJZ010198268.1:0-12768 GCA_036025355.1 Leiopotherapon unicolor | reverse complement strand
CATACACTTTTATGTATATTCTTTAACAATAACTTGTGATAAACTCCTGATTATTAGTATTACACTCTCCTTTACTTAGATACTTTAGATGTGGAACAAAACAAATGTTGGTCTTTGGTCTGATGAACTAATGATTATATTAGTCCTGCTTCAGGCACAAGAAAGACTTAACAAGATGCTACAGTGCTAAATTATAAGCATGTTAATTATTTCAAAGCCAGGAAGGACACCGCTGATCTCATTGCCTTTTTATTAAGCCTCATTCTGGGTCGGAGACACCTAAAGCCGTGTCACATGTGATTCCCACACAAACAAACAAACACACACACACACACACACACACACACACACACACACACACACAGAAGGAAACATTTGCCCATATGTGACCGGCTTGGCCGGGGGATACTTGACAGGAGAGCAGAAACAGGCAGCAGTCTATGCAACTCTACAGGAGCAACACATTCTTCAGCCAGTTTTACAAGCATCTCTCACAGGGAGCAAAGCTATTTTTCAGCTTTGTAGTGTGAGTGTCTGCGTATCCAAGACAAACACAGCCTCGCAAAAACCTCCTAAGATGTCTTCACAGCGACGGCCTCCCAGCACTTGATTTGGCTTGGCCTTGGGCAGCACCCAAATCAGATTTTTATTCAAACAGAAAATGAAATAATGTGCCTCGGTTACACTAAACATTCTCGAGGTCAGCAAATAGAATCAAAATACGGACAAAGGAATGAAACAGGGCTGTTTTCATTCAGCCCATATGTAACGATTACAATCTGATCTCTAAATTGAATATGTGCTGTCTTTCATATTGTATCAAGACAAGAACGGGGATTTTGGACAATTTTTGCCTGGATCCTGTTGTCGGCAGGAGGTGGGGCTTTATTGAAGCTACCCGTGTTGAGCGTCCATGTGGGCACGCTAACCAATAAAGGCAAGAATTTAGGAGGGGAAAGTCTTGGGTCCTCGTAAAAATGGTCCGAAATCGGGTTGATTGCAACCATCTGGAAAAGAAAAGAGTCGAAAGGCGAGAGAAAGGGTGAGAAAGGGCTGAGGGGAGGGGAGGCAGCAGGGATTGGTAGTCATGGGGGAGCTGGGAGGACTTGTGCCCCCCGGTGTGCATTGCTGCACCCTTGCACCTGTTGGGGTGGATCCAGTGTCTTTACTTCCTCCTCAAACAGCAAATAGAGGAGAAGGGCAGGGAGGAGGAGACAGGACATGATCTTTTGCACCAGATGTAGAATCGGAGTTGTTCCAGACATTCAGGCTGCGAGTAACCAAGACTGTTGTTGTGTGTGATAAGGGTCCAAAACTCTGTCAGTGGGGGAGCAGTGAGCAGTTTCTTGTTTATGTTGGGCACAGCCGATAAAATGAATAATGCTTCTGCTCAATCCACGTCAATCTGCTGCTCACTCAGTCAGAGATGTGTATCTTCATTATACAGGCAAGAGTAGCAGAGTATCTATAACAATCTTTTTTTTGCCACATATTATATTGTATGTTTTAATTATTTACATATTTTGTTCCTAAGTCTGAGGCCACACCTGCCATTTTTCCCCACTGTGTCCCCAACAACACAATCGCTCACTTAGTTTGGACAGTTTCTCCTGGCTGGGTGGTGCCCACTTCTCACTGCTGCCACATATTTAGCATCCAGCATGCACTTCACTCACCTGGTCATACACTGCCACAAATCACAAGCTGCAGTAAGTGAGGAACAAATCAAATGGAGTGGATATGAAAGTGCGCTCCTACACCGTATTTTGCACCAAAGAACTTCTGTCCCTGAGAGCTGCTCGCTGTAAAGAGGTCAAAGGTTAAGACCTGAATGCAGTAAAGATTCTGTGCTTATAAAGAAAGTCGTGGGGGAAAGATTGAGTAATGGCAGCTGAGATGGAGCAGGGGAAGTAGAGAATGGAAATAATTCAGTTGGATGCGGATGACATAAGGAAGTAATGAATTTCCTTTCTATGACGGAGGACAGAGAGTCACTGTGACTGTCCCACCCTGCTACTCCTGCTGATGGCCTGTCTTCTCCAGGCCCAGCTGTCCATATCATCAATCAGCCTCTCTGGCGTCTCCTCTCTGGCTGCCACTGCTGATGCCGTTGTCCCGATGGTCGCGGGCAGGCAGGCAGCCATCTGAGCAATGCAACACTACAAGTCTGAGATGCATATGATCACACCACGGGAAGCCTCGGGGAACACACACACGGACCGCTGACGGAGGTCCGCAGCTCAGCACCTGCACATGTGCCTAACACAGGCACGTGGCTGCACCATACACACACACAGCATCTCTGTATTTTATTCAATCTCGTTCAAGGTCGCTGACAATACAGAGAAGGCACACATTCACTGTCAAAAACTGACTGGAATTGGATTGAAATAGGATTGAGAACGACTTCTGCGTTCACTTCACACTGAGCACATTAGAGAAACGTATTTCGACACTATCTCACGCAGCAGCTTGGTGGATGCTTCAGCACGAAAAGGCTTTTAAGTTCCACGCGCAGGTAAAGAGGAACCACAGGCCACGACACGGAGGAACACACAGGCGGATATTTCTCAAATGCCTTTTCAAGAAGCCGAGCTCCGGCACCTCCTAAAAATAGAGCATTCCCTCAACTCACGGGGATCCCATGGTGCTCGGCAACATTCCTGGTGTGAACCATCTGCAGAGGCGGCAGGGGAGGTGGGCAGGGATCAAAATGCTCATATTACCACAGCGGGACTACTTTGTGGTGGCCGAGATGTTGACCTTGGGGACTTTCACTTTCTTAAAAGTAAACACATGACCGTACTCCAAAAAAATACATTTTATTCTTAATTTCATGAGAAAGTCAGAAGGAGTTATTGTGGGAGTATATGAGATCTTTGTTTAGGCCTCTACACTGGGACTGTAATGAGATATCTTTCCCCTTTACCTTGTGTCTGCAACTGTATGACCACTGTGGTAAATGAAAAATGTAAACCTCTTCGGATTAAAGTGCACAGGTGGCAGATTTCAGCCGTGGAACACAACATACCAAGAATGTGCAACATTTTAAAGACCTTTTAAACTATCTAAAACACTTTTATTGGCTGTATGCATGTCCTCTTAAGGCCTTGCGCCTGAATAATGTGATTAACAACATGTGAAGGCTTTAAAGAGCCTGCTGTCCCTCATTCCAACAGAAAACCCGCTCCATGATCTCACCCTCTCTAGATGCCAAAAAAAGAGGAAAGGGCAGAGAAGTCCCTGGCAGCTAAGGTGAATTAGCTAACTCATGTGACAATAGAGGTTTTCCTGCTCTCCTCAAAGCCCCTGACATCCACCTGTGCAGTCATGTATGCAACCTGACCTGGACAGCATTTGATCTCTGACCCAGGGATCAACTACTACAGAAAGCTGACCTCCGACCTCTCAGGCAGATGACACCGAAGCGCCCCTGTTGGCTCAGCCCTTATAAAGACAAGGGCACGTCATATAAACAGAGAGGTGTTGAAAATGAACACTGTTAACTTCCTGAGTGGTGCTGCTGTTACCAGAACGACCAGCGCAGAAATACTAGATCTGATAACATCAACCCGAATGTCATCAAAGCAGCCATCGTTTGCAGCAAAGGCACGGCAAGTGGAGCAACTTTCCAATAAATGCTGTCCTTGTGCAAAAACATATGATTCCTGCCACTCCTGTGACAGATGACTGTGAATATTTTCCTCCATGTGGATGGCATGGAGCGCCGCCCACAGATGTGATGCTTGCTCTGCTGGAACATTTGCATGTGGTTGCCCTGAGTGAAAGCGATGTGAAGTCCAATCAGCATGCACACCATATCAATTAGAGAAACTCCAGTAGGACTCACTATGTAATCGAAACCATGGAAATACTGTTGACAAACTTATGTACTTCAGACCTCATGCTCTTGTAGCTGAAGCAAGAAGCAAGAAACATTCTCACAGATCTCCTGAAACCCACTAGAAAGTCCACGTCACACATTTAGTATCATTACAGGAAGAAGCAAGCCATTTATGTAGCAAGGAGGAAGGTCACGACTTACTTTCAGCCAGTTTCATCACTAGAAAGGCGAGTAACGTCTTGTCTAACCTTGACGAAAGCACAGCTGCCAGCCTACGTAAGTGTAGAAAGCTACAATCTCAAATGTGTTTCTGGAGTTATAAACAAAAGGTTCACTGATTGGAAGCAGGGGTTTGCAGAGTCATCTTGTCTGGAGATACAGTATGTCTGATGTTTTTCTTTGTAAATGACACTGGTGTTGATTTACAGTAGACTTTTTTTATCATGTTACTGACTCACTGAGAAGTTATCAGCAGAGATATAGAC
Organism: Leiopotherapon unicolor; assembly: GCA_036025355.1. Lineage (NCBI taxonomy): Eukaryota > Metazoa > Chordata > Actinopteri > Centrarchiformes > Terapontidae > Leiopotherapon > Leiopotherapon unicolor. Next base: position 8,439 of record JAVQJZ010198268.1, on the reverse strand, counting down.
AGAGAAACGAGGACAAAAGGGAAAAAAAAGAGTCATTCAGACTGAGCCTGGGGACTGAAGTCATTTTTGGACAAAAATGAAGACAATGAGATGGCAAAACATCCAAGAAAAGGAAAAAGAAGTGAAAGTTGTGTACAGTAGACTGGATCATGTGACTGTCGTACGGCACTGTGATGCAGCAGAAAAAGACTGAGCGTGTCACAGCGTAGGTTTGTCTGCACGTGTAAATAAATGTTCATGTATATGTGAAGAATGCTTTGCTAGTCTAACAACTGCTCATGTAGAAGACAGCTGGATTAGAGAGGAACACAAAGGCCGGCGTAGGAGAGAATGAAAGAGGAGCTGCGTGTGCTCGCAGGCCATTCGCATCTACCCGGAGAGAAACAGCATGACTCAGGAATACAGCCTCTCTGTAGAAAAGCATTGTGTCAGCTGTTTGAGCAGAGCTAGAGCAAAAACACTGGCATATGCCAGACAGGTTTAGCACCTAGGGGAGAGAGCTGGAAGAGCTGGATTCACACACACACAGGTCATCTTTCTATCCTGAAGTACACAAAGGTACATTATACATTCACTAAGTGAGCACAGGGCGACCCCAATTATTCCCACTGCTGGATAGTCCACCTGCAACATGAGTGGACAGTACAAGGTTAGTGCAATACATGCACACATGGACAAGGTTCATGATGCTGTAACTGACATATAGATATTTATCTGCACTGATAAATATCTATATAGCTATATAGAAAGTGATCAGTTATCATCAGTCGATACATCTTTCATCAGATACATTTCACAGCCTGCAGCCTCACTGCTGGATTGAGTCTCACCGCTCTCAGCAGAGTCTGATACACTCAGTGTAATGACAGTGTTAGCAGCTACTTTAAGAAAATTACTGATCACATTTAAATAATGAAACTTTCTATGTGTGACAGATGTATGTTTTAAGAAGGAACCAGTGGGTTTGAGAAGTGCCACAGACAGAGGAGGAGACAGACTAACACATTATAGGTTTGGGTCCTAACATTAGATATGGACATAAGTGATGAACAAGGTCAATCAGGACCAAGGCTGAGAACTTTAGTTTAAGTTTCTAGATAACTCATATCTAGCTGATATTTTCAGCCTGCTGTTTCTCCAATGAACGGCTAGAATTTAATCTATGACAGTGCAATACAATGCATTTTTATTTCGGTTTAGAAAAATACAAAATGTCAGCAGGCGTAGTGCTGGTAAACTGATGGACGGTTTGTTTACTGGCAGGTCCAGAATAGTGACGGGCGTCGCTGTGACTGCTGACAACCAGCCAGCCATTACATCACACACCCAGGATACACTGTCCTTGGCTGAGACACAGCCTGAAGTGTGCACATGACTGCATGTGTGTGTCTACTCACTACATACCTGTTGGTTAGTATGCATTTATGAGTATGTGCCCAGTTCCGTGTACTCTTTATACATTTCTGCTGCTTTTTAGTTTTAATTTGATTAGAAATACACAAAAAACTCAGAAGAAACAAACCAACAACCAGCACCAGTGTGTCTATTTACGGAGCCTGTGTTTGTGTGGAAGCACGTGGCGTGTGTGCGTATAGAAGTGTGTTTATGTGTGTGTGTGTGTGTGTGTCGGCCGAATGTTCTCGCCACCAAACTTCACAACTTTCGTCACATTGTGATGGCAGCCGGCACGCCTCCCTCCTCTACGCAGAACACAGTTATGACCCTGCATTTAGACACCAACACACAGACGCAGACTGAACAGTGGACCAGTGTCTTAACAAGGCTGTGGAGGACAAGACACTGGAGGAGAGAGGAAATATTTGTGGTGTGTTTATGAGGCCAACAGAGAGGCTACTTTTTACAACTGAGCAGGGGTCAGAAGTGGAAGGAACATTTCTTCACATCACCCAGACTGAGTTACTTGTTACTTTTTCTATGATACGCAGTATTTCTACTCATCTAAGGTTCAGAGATGAATACTTCTAAGTCCTGACATTACCTTAACATTAAGTCACTTACAGTATGTGCAGAGAAAATGAAAGGATGCTAATGCCTTTAAAGGTCACTACAACCTTATTATGCAATTTTAATGACGCACTGTAAGTCACTATAGGAATATCATGGTGATTTCTTCTCAGCAACTGGCCCTCGCCCCTGGGTGAGCAGCCCAGATGGCTGAGCTCCCAGTATTAGAGATGCAGGCAGGGAACCAAGACAACACTGTTGTTGCCAGGGATGTTGCAGGCAGGCAGCAGATCAAGCTGCAGCATAAGCATTCAGCCTGCTGCCACCGGCTTGTTGTTTTCATTCACATTCGCACAACATATTCAAACACAAAGTGCTATATGCTTCGGACCGGAGTTACATAATAGGGGGCCTGTTCGGCTGTAGGTAGGGTACTACTCACTTTACATTGACACGCATGAATGCAAATGCCTCCATTTGGCAGAGAGCTTTTGAATGATTTCCATTTTTCTAAGTTGTGGGATTACTACAGTTTATCATCTGTTACTGTGGCAAAACAGTGATTAATATCTACTTCACATGAAAGATGAAATGCTAATAAGTAAGTCCTCCTTCATACAAACAACCACAAACAGCTCATCAAAGGTTATTAAAGGTTATTATTACCTTTCTCCTCTGGCATTGTCACTCAGTAGTTTTTCCAAATGTGACACGTGGTTATGTCCTTGGGTGATGATAATTATACACAATATCCCAAAAATCTCTTCAGAGTCCTGCGATGGTGTTGCGACACATCCTCCGCACTCTCTGGTGTAATAATAGGTGGGAGCAGAGAGTGAGCGCTCTGTCCGTCACTATCTCTGGAATGAGCTGTGGGTCATATGACTCCCAATGTCTCTCTCTCTCTCTCTCTCTCTCTCTCTCACCCCGAGTTATTGCAGCTATCTGTTAAAAATAGAAGCATGTGCAGCTCAAAGAGAATGACACCTCCTCCTGGTGATCTGTCACCGGGCGTGTCCCACCCTCCCCAGTCCACACCAAACCCTAATCTGTGTTAAAAGTTTGTTTGGTGACAAACATTCATGTTAATATAGTGCTTCCTGTCCCCCTCCACTTATGATGTAGCATCACAAGAAGTGAACAGTTCTTCTGCTTATTTTCAGCAGCACCTCCAAAGCAGATTAAGGCTGCACTAATGAACATCAGTTGATAAAATCTAACTCATTTCTGAAGAGGAAATTATGCTAAAATGGATAAAAGATTTTTTGCCCATCAGTTGATGGAGTCCAAACCTAAAGAGCTAAAGAACAGTGACTACTGAACTTCATCATGAATGCCACCTCATGTATGCAAATGTGTGAATAGGTGACTGCAAACTCGTTAGCCATAACATCTATGTAAGACACTCAGAGGTCACATTTTTTGTTTTTAGCTTGCTGTGGAGCCCATCTGCCTGCAAGTGGCTGAAAGAGCCAATGATTGCAGCTGTAGAAATGGAGCGTGCTGCACGTTATTTCTCCTGGGAAAATGATTTCATTAGTATTAAAAGCTGCAATGAGGTGGCATAAATCTGCTCTTTGTATGTGTTTGCTGACATTTCTCTGTACCAGTACACTGACTCGGGAATATTTTTTAAACCACCCTTCCTGCCCACTTACAGTCACATCTGACACACAGAGTGAGGCTTTTAGTGAAGAGTTTATCACACCTTGAAGGTCACCCCATGAAACATAAGGCGTGATGAGAGCTGCTGTGGAATGTAAAGAATGATAACTTCACATCCAAAGACAAGAGTACATTTTTCCTGATTGTACAAACTTTCATTTACCCTCCTCTGATGACTGCCAAAGGTCAGTGTCATCAGTTCCTCTGTAATGTTTATCAGTCTGTCTCAGTATTTCTGAAGTTTGGGACTAGAGGAAGGCTGCTGATAAATATTGCATACAGCATGCATGTAACTCCTGTCTCAGTGAAGTTTGAGACTGACACCTTGTTTTACTGAGTAATAAACTTTTCTTCTTTCCTATTTCTATCTCATGCCATCAGGAACACTGGTTGATGCAGTTCAGTCTGCTTGTCAGAGGTGTCACTGTTGCACACGTCCTACAGATTGCATAATCACCCAACCTCCTACCTTAGCTGTGGTGCTGTGTGTTTGCTGGTATTTGGAGACTGGCTTTAACTCCTGCCATTGATCAGAGCTGATATCTAATCAATATCCAGGGAGCAGTAACACGTCGCCTTAGGGATGCAATGCCATCTGTAATCAAAGCAGCTGTGTACTCACAGAGGTTGACAGACTGTGGGGAAGAGATGGGCCAGGTCATTTCGATATATCATAAAGAAGGACCTTCAAGTCACCAAGAGGAACACTAAATCATCATTAATCTGTACAGCTGTGACATCCTCTGTCCTTAGACCATCAAACCGGGTCAGGAAAAACTTTTAAAAAACCCTTCATTATCATTCATTATTCTGAGTTCATGGATTTAGTCCATGTATGAAGGTATGGCAGGTCACCATTTCAAATGAGCAGAGAATTTAGAAGCAGTATGGTATTCAGTTGAGGAGATGGATGGGGTGAGCCTATGAAAGTGTTTGTTTTCTTTTCTCCCAAGAATTTTGTAATGAGGCAACATGACAGCTAATTGGTCTTCATCCATAATATGTAATGCAGCTGAACTTGGCTCACTTACAAATGGGCGTGTTTCAGGAGAAATCCCCTGTTGTCCAACAATTTCCACGGCCAAAGTGTACGGTGAACGGTTGCGTGACGTGACTGAACACTGTATGTACAGTGTGGAGAGACAATGAGGTCATTCTTCATTCAGCTGGTGTGGGGTTGCTTTAGGGTAATGGTAATTATGTTGGACCTTCTCCATCTTTTTGGTACCAGTAAAACAATGGCTACTTCCACAATGGTGAAGCAAGCAGGCAGATTCATTAGGCGCCACGCCAAGCATTCGGAGTATGACTGAACCAGATGACCCGAGGGGGGGTATTCCGCAACAGTAATGAAATAAGCAACTATTCCTGTGGATCAGCATAAGTGGGATTTCATTTTATAAGACACGAAAGCAACCAGGTACTAGTGGCTGCAATGTCAGTTTGTTTGGTCAAGTGTCACTGTGGTCCAGTCTAATATATCTCAACAAGTAACACATTCATTATCATGAAATTCTATAGACATACATGATTCACAGAGGTTCCTATTGACATTAATGACTAATCCTCCAGCTTTCATCCAGCAAGCCAAAGGTTTCATTTACCCTGCAAAATATCTCAGCATCTATCTATCTTTGTTCCTGCACCACATTTGACAAAGATATTTATGGCTCTCAGATGATGACGCCTGATGGTGCCATCAGCACCATGTGAGTGAATGAATTGACATGAAATTCATTAATGGATGAATCTTATTGACTCTGGAAATCTCCTGTTTGCTCATTTAACGCCACCAGCAGGTAAATGTTCTCATGTATCGATGCCTAAAATCTACTTGATTGTTTGGAACAAACATTAATTTCTCAATTCTCTCCTGACTTTTCATCTCGTACAACGGTCAAACTTTATATTTATCATTGTCCTCATTAGCATGGGCACATGAACATTTATCTCAAAGCACCATTGTGGGTTGCTTCTTTGGCTCGTATTATTGCCCTCCTGGCCAAAATACATCAGCTTTTGGAGGTTTCAGGATTGGCCCAGAAACAAAGAAAGTCACTTGAACCCCGGTCGATCAAGGACAGGCGCAGCATGAGCTGCTTTCAAAGCCATGACAGAGCAGGTGAACGGTGTCTACTCAGCCAGGCCAGACCAGCAGGAGCCCATAGAGGAGGTTATTAAAAACCTCCAAAACTAACGGGCAGGATGTACCAGAGAAGTGTACAAAAGCTGAGCTGATTGTCAGCAAGCAGACACATGCCAGAGGGCCCGAGCAGCAATCATGGCCTCATTTCATCTCTGACGCCGTCTTTTTCTTTCTCACACATCCTCAGTTCCCCTCTCTTTTCTTCCCCTGTCTTCTGAAGCTGTGACGGATCATCGCTGGAACATAAACCAAAGGAAGTGTTCAGTAAATGGTAGGAAGCTTCAGGGGAACAGCGTGCATGGTGGATGTGCCATGTGACTCAGCAGCAGGCACCGCAAGTCTGTGTGTGTGTCTGTGTGTGTGTGTGTGTGTGTGTGTGTGTGAGGGACAGAAAGAGACACAGGATCTGCATTGCAAATCATCCGGCACCAGAGCTGCCAAGTTGCTTCTGCAACAAATACAAAAGTGGGACCAAAACAGTGCTGCCGCTTCCAGCTGAGCCAAAATAATGAAGCAACAACACAATTTACAGTCACATTTTGACATTTATGAGGATCAAAACACCAAATATGATAATAAAAATGGCACTTTGGGCTTTTCTCACAGGACCCATACAAACTGTGCATTTTGTCTAAATGCCATTGGTATTGTGACACATACTGACTCGGCTGCATTTCCCCTGCGATCAATGATAATCTGGATTCAGCTTCACAATAATCTGCTAACAACTTTTTGGATAGTTCTCCAGAGGAGCAAGTCGTGGACCTGAAATGAATGTTCAAAAAGACATAATACGGCGACAATGCGAAACAGAAACAGCTTGCTGTCTCTTTTCAAGCCTTGACTAGCTAAACCACTGAAGGGCAGGGAGACAGATGTCTGCACGGGATTAAATTCAGCACAGAAACATCTTCACGGTCGCAGAATGAATACGATTCCCCTCAGCTCCTCTCTCCTGCTGTATTTTGCCGAGGTTTGTGCAGATTTGTGCACACTGCAGCTTTCGGTTGTCAGCCCAATCTGTCACCCTGCACACGCTTTATTAACTTCCAGGAGAGGGACAGCGAAGGAGAGTGAGAGACGGAGAGAGACAGAGGGAGAGTGTGCGTTTCCTCCATCAGCTGGAAGGATGCTTTGGGTGATTTATTGTCTTGGTGGAGCATCTTGACCTTGCTTTCAATATTTCCCTTTGGTACAGAGATCCAAACAAACAACCGGCCTCATTTCATAACGTTCAAGAAGCATTCGCCCTCATCGAGACTTGTATCACAAAAAAATTCATCCAACTGCACCTGAAAGCTTCATCCACACTTCTGTACTCACAATAACTGAGCGTGCCTTTGCTTCTGAGCTGGGCCACATGACAGCTAATAATCCCATAACAGCATCCGAAACATGACAGGTGTTTTTGAAACTAAGTGAATCAGACAGCTGCTTAACAGCAGTCTGAATTTAACAAAAGCTTCAATTCAGTCTCAGCTATTCTCTCCTCTTCGATCTGTGGTGTGTTTTTTAGCAGCTCTTACTATGGACATTTCTAATGACTTTGCAGCTTCCTCCCAGCAGGACGCGGTCGTAACCTCCACAAAAAGCTGAATGTTTACAGTGTCTACACAAGTTAAGAAGGTGGCAACATTATGCGCCTCTGGCACTGTTCAGACAGATAAAGCTTGTTACCGGATACAAACCAGGAGTCTGCAAGCTGAGACGGATATTTACAACAGACAGTTCGGGTTATAATGAGAGCGCTCACCTTCGTTTTATCTTCCAAAATAAGCTCAGCTAAAACCTGTCAGGTCTGATCAGATTTCTTTGAGATGTCACTGCACTGCCAGATTTCATGAGTGGTATTACTGTAGGAGAAGAAAACTTTTTTATAAGTAAAATCTGACCTATAATAAACAAGGATTAACAGCAAACATTAACAGCACAACATGAAGACACAGAGAGAGTGAACGCTGCTCTCCTGCTCAGGACCTTTTCACCTTGACGTTATCTATTTCACTCCAGGACACAACCATTCTGGACTTCATCAATTACACCCCACTGCGCTCTGACTCTAACAGGAAACCAGCGGGCCTTTATCTTGCAATTTAATGCATGACAAGCCCGCAGCGGTGACGTGAAGCAGGCTGTCGTAAAGAGCTTCACTTCAAAGGTTCAGGTGACCGTATCACCGCTGGGAGTACTGGTGGGTGGATCACAGATAAGGAAATAAGGAGCGGAGCCCCGAGAGCCCACTGAGGGATCACAAAGACTGATGGTGCAGGTCTCTCCCTCTCTCCATCTCTCTCTATGTGTGAGCATATGTGTGTGTGTGTGTGCACCTCTGCAATGCACCATCGACCCCAATCCCAAGTCCAATAGCTGGTCATAAAGCTGGGGTAAGAGGAGGACATTAGGCCATAGGTGGGGTGGGGTGTGTGTGCAAAAGACCTATACTGATTAAAAAGTAGCTTAAATATTAGACATCCAAAAATGAGTCTTCAAAGAGAACAAAATGCTACCTAACCTAAAAAGGTTTATCCTTCCCTTCATCTCCTGTTCTTCTGACATGCAGGAGGAAATCCAGGTCATATTCACATTGCAGGAAAAGCTTAGTCACTGATTTGCCATGATATATTAGGAGAGGATACAAATGAAAACGCTGGCCCAATCAGTGC